>LQNS02278124.1:4507262-4536853 GCA_001587735.2 Parhyale hawaiensis | reverse complement strand
CACACACTTCTGTTTAACCTTCATTCCGGTTAAATTCATGCCAAAAAGTTCGTGTTCGAATGTTTATTGCAATCGACGATTGATCGGGGGGCGTTGGGACTGTACCTGGCCGCCAAGGGGGCGCTAGCCCCAAAAAGTTTGGGAACCACTGGGTTACACCGAAGACCTGATTGCAGCACGCCCCGATGAGCAGAGGTGCTGCGAAACGCGCATCGTGGATCAATAAATTTTAACTTTTGCTTCTCCTCGAATTCTTCAATGTCATATGTAATACCATCTCAAGACAGTAATTAGTTTTTGAAGTGGTGGAAGTAAAGGTATGTATGTTTATGTACTTAAATTTTCACGAAAATATTACCTCCGCTCATCTCTTCTTTTGCGGGTAATAATGGAGAATGGTTGTCACAAGTTCCTCGCTGTTATTTTTGCCAGCGCAGGCCCTCTGTTGTTTATACAATTAATGAAGTGATGTCATCGCAAGTTCTACGCCGTGATTTTTGACGGCACAGGTACTCTTTTAATTTTTTAATTCTTTTTTTTTTTCCTTACGTTCTACTGCGTGTCATAAAGAAATGCTAACCCATTTTCAAAAACTATTGATGTGTATTATGAATACGGGTTCGTATTTTCACCTAAATACGGCAGGTCATGTTGTTACGGTCAATAGTTATATCCTTCTATGAGCCAACCTTCAAGATACAACTTGCAAAAGAGCATAGGGCATTCATCATAGTGAAGTATTTGGAGACTAAAAGTTTGCAAAAGGTTCATGAATTCTGTCAAGAGCGCTTCCTTGAAAGACCATCTCCATCCCTGTGTTGTGTGGCCACCCAGATCCCCAATTTGACCTCCTGTGATTTTTTTCTATGGGGACACTTAAAAAGTTAAGTTTATAATTCCCTAAAAGAAACATCGACGACCTGAAGCAAAGAATTGAACAGGCAGTCAATATGCTTCGAGAAGATATTTTTCTGATGAGAAGAGTTAGGAATACAATGAAAAAGTGGATGCAACTGTGCGTTGGAAGAAATGGAGAGCACACCCAAGCAAACTAAAATTTGAGCACAATTTTATTATTCATTCTTTAATTTGAAATCTCTATTGGGTTCTCATTACTAATAAAGTGTTAAAAGTTATTTAAAATATTCAGCACTCTCAAATTTGAAATTAAACAAGTTTGCGCAAGCATGTTTAGAATGTCTCTCACTGCAAAAATACGCTTTCACATTTTTTCATAGATAAACATAGATAAAGAAAAGGTTGATAAACAACTTGCAACTTAAAAAAATTTGTAACTTCACTAGGTTTTGATTTTTATCATTTGAAATGGGGTTAAATTTTTGGGACATCCTCTCGCACGGCCCTCACGCTTCCAGTCTCAGGCAAGAGAAACCATAGTGTATCTTTTGACAGTCTGGGAAACAACAACGAAGAGTCAAGTTTAGAAAAAATCGGATGCTGCCACTCACAGGTATATACCGTAGGTATAACATGTTTTCCCGCCATCTACACTTTGTACGGATCTTAAATATCAATGAAGAACCAAGTATTTTCCCCGTAATATTTCCGCAGGTTCCAGCTAGTCATATATCTAGCTAGTTCAGCTAGTCATATATCTACATTGTTTTTGAATGATTTGGCTAACTTCCGAAGAATAAACTCGTAGAAAATGTAAAAACGAGCCCATTCGTGAGCTGACATCATTGTACTATTTTGGCATTTTCCTTTGTGCTTTTATTTACAGTGACGTCCAGATTTTAAACATGAGTATTCTGCCAACAGGAAAATATTGTGTCGACAACAATTATAGTTTTATCATCTATAGTCTGATGAAGTACATCTAAAATTCCACATGTCTCAGCAAAAAATTTATTTTTTCGTACTAGTTTCACGTGCGAAGTAATAATTTTATTACGGAAGAGGTCGCCGTATTTCTAACGGTGGTGAACGTAATTGCCGCCCTAGCCACGTGAATATCGAAATATAACAGAAGCTACAAAACTCAGGCTGCTCACCTTTGGTTTCCGAACCCCTTATTACGATTTTCTTTTTGCAATCAGGATACAAGCCTGTCATGCATTCATTATGCATAAAATTTTATTATACTGTACATACATGAAGCATGAAAACATTCTTTACATTCATAACGCGTAGATGTATTGCATGAATTCACGCTGTATAGATATGTGTTAAACATTCATGATTCTTTGATTTGCAGCGTGCATTCGTAATCCATGCATTGGGATGATGCATTCATGAAGAATAAGTGTTTATTCAAGATATCCATGGTTAAGTGATATTGACCTCAACATTTTATCACAAAATTTTTAATGTGTTTCGACACCCGTTGCTTCCACTGAAGTCATGGCGAAATAAAACTTTAAATCATTAATTTGTTTATTGTGCCATGATACGAGAGCCTTCCATCGGAGAATTCGAGTCATCAATCTGAAGTTCCTCAGTGTCAGCTTGGTTGGTGCTTCAAACAACAGTTGAGCAAACAAACGAATATTTTGGCGATACTATGAATTGACTACGCTATACTTGAAAATTGTGTCTTTTGGGTGGAATGCCACTCGAAGTATGACCAAATGATCCCCGTGGGTGGATCATCGGGAAGATCCTGTGAGCATAAGAAGCAGTTTAGTCTTAAACAAGTGCCAAGCTTCAGCAGTTCTCGAGGTACCAGTCCGGCGAAAGCGTGGTGACTTGTGTGCCGTCGGCACAGCGGGTGCGGTCGTCCACTGTCACGAGGTACGCCGGGTTGGTCACCAGCCATGCGATGTCGCACCCGCACTCCAGGGGGTTAGCTGAATAGAGCATAGGTATAAAATAAGATCTACGTGTAGAAGTTATTCTAAGGCATGCGATGTATCACCCGCTCGCTCACCGATTTGCTAACATATTGACATAAAACCAGAGTTTTCTCATGAATTACTCAAACAAAGTTGGTCACAATTCACGTTTCGTCGAACTGATTTATTGAAATCAGAGGTAGTACGTAACATATCAATATCAGCACCAGCCCGCTAGCTACTGCCTGACCATTGCTACACTGATCATTTTATCAAGGCAGTTTGGGCTTGGTCAAATTCCTCTAGAGCGAAGCCAATTCTACGGGCATTTCACAGATTCTCTTCTGCTCATATCTTAGCCCCGCCCACTACCTGCGTGTAGATAATCTTAGAAATGGCCACATAATTGACAACGCTGGAGAAAAATTTGACAACGCTGAAACTGCCTTGATAAAATGCACGGAGTATTGAGCCTTTACCATTGTGCTCCGCATTAAGCTAGATCCACTGCTCCTGTCACTAACTGGAACGCAACCCGGTAAGGTTGTCGGAGTATTAAAAAAACGCGTCCAACAATCATTAAAAAAAAATCATGTATATTATCAGCGCATGCCACGTTTTCTTTCCTGTTACGACAACCCATCTCGGTTGTTACACCAGCTAGCACGCTTCAGCTAGATAGCGCGAGGAGAAGGTGTTCTAACTGAATGCGGCGAGTGCGAACCAAGTGGACTGAACCCTATGAGCTGAAGATACTAAACCATGTTCTAAATGTGTAACATAAAGTCTTGCAATCACGTAAGTTGCTCCAACAGTTTTTATACCGCATATAAAAGGAGCTAAAGATATAAAATTCCTGTTCGAAATGTGTTTCGCCATGTCTTGCACTGGACTCGAATAACCTTTGGCATTTCCACTAACGGCTACGTGACCAGGTTGTGAAGACCTAAGTGGACATTCTTTTCTCATTGATACGAAACGATCCTGGTTACAGACGATTCTTTAAGTCTTCACGAAAAAAGCGCCTCTGTTCAGTTTAGTTGGGAAGCTAAACAACTTTTTCTGTTACTACAGCACGCCTTTAAGTCGCATGCAAGGTCGGTGCCAGACAATGTCCTTTAAATCCTGCAGCATGGGGCCTAGATTTGATGTTTCGTTTTTAATTTATGCGATTTATAAAAAAAACAGACCTTGCCTTCCTAACCTGACCCGCCATTTTGAATCCTTGCGTAATTGCCTGACTTTTTAGATCCGAGCAATTTTTGTCCGATGTTTCTAACCTGAGTAACCCGACTTTTAGACTTAGAAATAATCCGAGCCGTCAAATTTGGGCTCCTCTGCACATGATCTGCACTCGAATTTTTCAACAGAAAAACTAACAAAAGTGTCAGTGATAATAACGTTATCATGACAAGGTTGACTATCGCTGTAAAATATTTTAGAGTTTCTTTCGAATTGACACACCCAAAAATGAGAGATATTATGAACTGTTCAACGAGGCAATTGCTAGAGGTTAAAAAGTGAAAATTTATTTTACTTCTCAGTCAGAGTAACAGTAGCCAAATCAATATATACCCTCGCTAGGGTAATCTAATGAGTGTAGGAAAACGTTTTCGCCTTTTCGTCTGTCGCGTGGAGTAACCTAAAGAACGTGAGACTGTACAAAATACCGCTGGCCCTCGGGCATGGGTATATTCTGGCGGGCCCTTTCCCTGCCACATTGTATTTGGGCCTCACGACCCCCAAGGTTCCCGAGTACCTTTTCCTCAGGGGATGTTGCAGCTTGCCGCAGTTCCTGCTGACAAGGTTAGTTTTGTAAAATTAGATAGGCTCTCAATACTTCCCCTTCTGTTTCGTGAGGTGGGCTGCCGATCGAGGTGGCCGACCTTTTCCCGCTAGACTTCTACTTTCTTGTATTTCGTTTCCTTCCCCTGTCCAACGTAACTGAGTGAAAGCGTTCAGCCGCGCCCGGGGGTTGGAGATGCTCAACTTGCGCCTTTTTCCTGTCAGTAGCTCACTGACCACTCTGATGCCTGCTGGCAGAAAAGCCGAGACAAAAATCATTGACTCTTTAAAACGCGCCCTAGTCGGCGCACGAGCCGGTGGCTAAACACAGGAATAGTTCGGCGCGATATAGGCAGTGTGCCACTGAAGCGGTAGTAAAAACTTCTACTACCGCAAAATACCGCTGTTTAAGCCCCTATTACACGGGCGAACATTGCCCGGCGGGCAGCACATATTGCCCACTGTTTGGCAGATGTTCGCTGCTGCCAGAGGTTTGCTCACTGCACGAACTTTGCCTGGTCAGATAAGCATCTAAGTTATTTGTGTTTAAGCCTTTCTAGCTCTTGTATAATACTTCTAGTAGCTATGACGCTCCAAACTGTACAGAATTTGTGCACTTTGTATTTTTATTCATAAAAAAAGTATATAACTTAAAGCTGCCCGACCGACGTGACCTTGAGATTTCACAGTACTAGCATCTCAATGTTCGGCGGCCATGTTCCACGAAATTCTGCCTGCTGTTCGCCAGACATTGTCCGCCTGTGTAATAGGACCTTTGGCTAACAACATCATACGGCAAGCGCTCTATATATTACGAGCATTATGCATCGGTTTGAACCATGCCTGTCCACGCGTCAATATACATATAGTTGCACGCCTCGTTTTGCAAGGCAGTTAAAAATTCATTTGAATGTACGAGATAGCACTATAAAAAACTTTTATTTTTAGGTGTTATCACGTTTCTGGCTCCGCCGAATATGGGCTGCGTCATAATTTTTCTTCAAAAAAACCCTGACGCTGACGAATGAAACTGGAGGGAACGATTTCTCTGAAATATCTTACTTGAAGGGATCACTAAATACGCGATAAATAAGCCAACAAGCATGCATTTACCTTTATCATTGGTCTTTGATCTGAATAAAATGTATACAAATATACTAGTGTCTTACCGATGGCATTGAATGTAAACATGTACGGGAACAGCTCCCCGTAGACATCTTCATCCAGAGTGGTGAGCTCGTTGGTGTCCACATAGAGCGCCACAGAGAGTTCGGCTGCGACCCAAAGAGCAGAGTCATGAAAATATCGGGCCATTGCATTAGAATAGAAACCCCTGATATAGAGGAACAGGACGCAAGTACAAGGGTTCATTCTTTCCAACATGCCAGCGGAGACATCTAATACTGAGAATGACCGTCGTGTGTCTAAATGTAAGTATATTTATATAATTTATTTATACTCTTATTTATGTTTTTCATGTAACACTCTTGACGAAATAGATCTGAAGGAAGAAATCAGCACTAGCGTTCTTGGTTACAACTCACTGCACTAGACTGCCCGCGCTGTCAAAAATGAGAGTGAACAATTCGTGATGACTCGCTTTCATTTATTATGATTTTTTTTTTTCATTTCCCTATGTAGGATACACTGCATCTGCCAGATTAAATTATGGAACTTATATAGCAAATAGGCATGCTAAGCTGAATCACGTCAAGCTCCCCTGCAGCGATATGCTGAAAAGCAATGTTCATTTATTTATTTTTTTTAGCCCTCAGTCGATATCGGTCCTGAAAAATACTGGGCTCTGTATCCAGGATGCTCGTTGGCGTCATATAACTCGGAAGTTTCCTCAAGAAAAAAGTTGTTCTGTTAAAAGAAAAACCCAAATTGCTACCAAGATACCTTCGTGTTCTTTACCCACCTGCTGTGGGCAGGTATTATGGTCAACTAGAGCGCCCTGCGAGTGCATTCCTCCGCCAAGCGAAGGCGATGGCAATGAGAAATTCAAATTGGCTGAAACTATGCTCTCCTTTGCATTAAAACCAAAATCTAAGCATTAAATTTGTGGCTGTCAGCAACATTAACAGTTTCAGTAATTTTTTTGAAGATCCGTTCAAACTTTTTGAGTTGTACTGCTAACAAATATTTTGACAAACATTAGTCAATCACACACAAAGACAAACTGAATCAACGCCAAAATTTAATTATATATACACGTATCTTTCAGCATTACTTACAATTCCCGTAAATTTCATTAAGATCCGTTCATAACTCTTGGTTTATTATACTATCAGGCATAAATCAAAAATAGAACTAACAAATAAATAAACAAATCGTCATTTATCCTTTGATATATCACTAAAATTTCATGCAAATTTTATAAAAAAAATCAGCCCACAGACATATTGAGTTCAAGCATTACGAAAAAAGAGGCAGCTGATCGAGCGAATGGATCTTCACCAATAGTTATTCAGCTGTTGCTCTTAACATACCTTACTATCCCTGTAAATTTAGTTAAAAATCCTCAATAGCTTTATGAGTTAACTTGATGACAGACAGCCAAAGAGACAGCTAAACTCAACGAAAACATAACCTCCTCGGCGGTGGTAACTATCTGTCGGTCCTTACATCCTTGCGGTGGAAACTATCTGGTCGATCCTTACATCTTTGTGGTTGTTACCATCTGATCGGTCCCTACATCCCTGCGTTGGTAGCTACGTATCTGGTCGATCCTTACATGCGGTGGTAACTATCTGATCGATCCCTACATCCTTACTTACGGTGGTAGCTATTTGGTCGGTCCTTACATCCTTGTAGTGGTAACTACACTTACAACGGAAATAATAGCTTTTGCACAAAATTTACCATATCTCATTTTTGCGCAATCAAATTTGCATGAAGCTTGCAAGGAAATCGTGACCTCTTATGGCTACACTGTTGAGTTTGTTGAGTTTACACTTTGTTGTCTCCTGACTTACAACTCTTTGCATGTTTTTTCTTTTTTGAGGTGAGCGACAGTAATAGCTTCTTGTGTATTCTGCTAACACAGGACGTAGAAAAGCTACCACTAACGAGAAGAAATAAATTATCATCAGAAAATCTGCTAAAAGAACCTCCCCTGATGTTATTACCCGAAAAATAGGGTGCCATATTGACGTAGTGACGGGATTCTTGAAGGACCCTTCACCGCAGAAAAAATGATCAAATACTGATAGAGACATGAGAAGTGTGGTTCGTTAGCTAAGTAAAAGACCCGCGTAAACAAATCAATAAATTTTTTCGGTTGCTGGGCTTCCTGGAGTCCTTAAAACCAAAATAAATTACATTCTTCGCTCCATTGCTTCTGTCAAATCCCCTCTGAAATTGCCTAATCTAACCCCAAGACATAAAATTTTAAAGATGGCATGGCAGATAAATACACGAAGATCAACATGAATCATGTTTTTTACCGACAAAACCCGGGCAGCCCTTGATGGACCTCATGGGTCGAGTAAGGGTTGGGTGATACCTGGAGGTGAGTGTCATAAACGCGTAAAACACCATCAACAGGGAAATGCTGTTATTATTATTGGTATTATACGGGATCAACTTGTAGGTCCGGTTAGAGTACCTGATGGGGTGAAAAATACATCTGCATCAACTTGTGACATGTTAAAAGACGCCTTGGTCCCATGACTGGATGACATATCCCTTTCGTTGCTTCGAAACTTTATTTCCATACATGATAATGCGCCTCCTCATTCTGTCCGTACTACCACACCATTTCTGGACTCTTTCAGGTTCCATGGAGAGAAACTGATTGTTTGGCCAACGTGCTAACCTGATCTAAACCCAATTGAAAACTTCTGGGCCCTTCTGAAAAATGAATTTTACGCAGATAGAAGATAGTGCAACTTAAAATTTGCGTTGTGGGATGCTGTTGCTGCAGCAGCAAGGGTAGTTCCACCTTCTTCAATAAAGAAACTAACTGGCTGCATGGATTCAAGGATTATTGAAGATATTTGCCAACATGACCACCATGAGTTTTAATAAGACTTTTTTCAGTCATTGTAAACATTTGATTGATGATTTCTTGTATAATACATATTTCTCTCATTTATATTGTTCATTTTTGCTCCTTTGGTTTCATAAAACTGTGAATATATTTGTTTTATTAGTTAAAAAACTATTAATCGTCGCTCATTGAAACTAGTAAATTTGACGAAAAGTTGTATTTTTTTTCTAGAACCAGTACCATTCGTCGTTTGAAAATTTACAGACACTATAAACATCATAAGTTTTACTTTCTGTGACATTTTCACTGCAATTTATAGTCATTTAGTTGAGATGTGGTCAATTCTGCAATAAAGCTATTATTTCCCATTCTAATTGTTCAGCAAAAAACCTCCATGGACTCGTCAATCTGCCCACATGGTTTATCCTTTATCTCACACAGTCGATACTCACAGGTATCCTCTGGCAGGACGAAAGCGCCGGGGTATATCTTCGATATCTGATTGAAGCTGAGGCCGATGTTGTTGTAGCCGTTACCCAGTGGAAGGGTGCCAGCCTGGATCTCAGTGAGGCTGTTGTACGATAAACCGTATTCGTAGCGAGGGTGAACCAGCGCTGTTCGGAGAGGGCGTTGTTACCATTACTATAAGAAAGACTCTGTTTGAAATGTGATGTATACATTGTTTTTGGGTCGTACAAGGTAATGACTCGCAGTCTACGTCGTTTTGTCTGAACAGAGTAGAGTATTTTAGCCGCATTGGCTTTTCTCTAAGTCGTTCAAATATGGCTTCCTCCAACCAGAGGAGACAGGAAAAGCATCGCTTCCTTGCAACAGAATTGAGAAAAGCCCATAGCTTCCTCAAAACACGGAAGAAAAGCACAGATATCGCTTCTTTAAACTAGATGAGAAAGAAAGACAATATTGCCTCACAGCAGATGAGGAAATAAAAATGAATGACTGAAAGACCATAACTTAAAAACAAAGGTGACAAAAAAGGACAAGGCACATGATGCAGAGGAACAACCAAAAGAACAGCGAGATTCATAGATCCTCATAATCCGACACTCATAAAGCCCTGTTTTCACGGAGCAACGTTTACTTTACAGCGCGTTATATTTCCCGCAACCCCATCTCTGGGCGAAAAGCGTTTCTTCTGTGGGCCGACTTAATTAGCCAAGTTAGACGGAAGTTCATCAGTTTCAAAATATTATTTCTATGTAATACTCAGGTGCTTAGGACAAGTATGAATGAAAGATTCCTGTAGCTTATGCGATACAGTTTACTTAGATTTAAAAGCTAACAAATAAATTGTGCATGGATAAGAATGTAATGAAAGTGAGAATTACCAAAGGGTACATCTTCTTTTCCACGAAAAGGGAATGACGCGTACAGTACCTAGACATAAGTATTTGCACAACTCTATTTTTCCTGTATTTTTAAAAATGCAGGGTCTGCTTTACGATAATTAATACAGGAAGTTTATTAAACATATATATAATAGAATATTTAAACAGAACAGTCGAATATGGGCTTATAACAAGAAAATTTAACACAAGTAAAAGTAATGAGGGACAAAAGTATTTGACCAAAATAAACATGATGTTGAATCTTTGCTATTTAATAGTATAATTTGAATATATTAGTTTGGAAATTATTCTAGAAAGTTCACAAAACGTCTCAAAACAAATGCAATGTAAACAAACAACAGCCGGCACAATCATTACCTCTCTTGACCTCGTTGAAGTCGCGCACAGTCTCACTGTAATGCCCAAAGTTGAATAAATCCCTAAAGCTACTCGTAAACGGATAATTCAACTTCTTAGTGAGGGATTAACTAATAGATTAATAGTAGAACGCCTCAATGTTCCTTTCATAACGGTTGGACCAATAGCCCGCAAGCATTAAGTGACTGAGGCGGTCACCAACCTGCCAAGAGCTGGAGCTCCGCGTAAGATCATGAGTCGTCCTCGGCGCTACATGCTACGTAAGGTTACTAATGACCCCATGACAACTCGTACTGACCTCCAGAGTGAACTGGCGTCTAAGGGACTGCATGTCGGCCAGAAAACTATTGTTAGGGAAGTGAATCGTACTGGCACTCATTTATACACTCCTCGCAAAACTCCTCTTCTTACAGCAACACATGTCAGGAGCCGCTTAACATTTGCCAAAGACCACCTGGACAAAGGAAATGAGTTTTTGAAAGGGGTTATTGAGTCTGACGAAACTAAAATACTACTTTTTTGGCCGAAACGAAGCTCAGCATGTATGAAAAAAACGTGTTACTGCCTGTGACCCCAAGAACACCGTCCCCACCGTGAAGCATGGAGGGGGCAGCATCATGGTGTGGGGTTGCTTTACTGCCCATGGTGTTGGGATCTTCATATCATTGATGGCAAGATGAATAGTTTCATGTACAGGGAGATATTAGAGAAGAAGATGCTTCCAAGGGCCAAAAAATTCTACGGACGGTGGAGGTGGACCTGCCAACGAGATAACGGCCCCAAGCATACTGCCAATTTAACGAAAGAATGGTTTCAAAAGAAGAAAATAGCTGTTTTTCTATGGCCTAGCCAATCACCGGACCTTAATCCAATAGAAAATTTGTGGCGTTTTTTTTTTTAAATCTGGTGTCCACAAACGGTATCCCGAAAACCTTATTGAATTAAAGATCATCTGCATTGAAGAATGCAAAAAAAATACCATCAAGTGAATGTGAAAAGTTAATTTCCAGCTTTAACAATCGTCTCCATGCTGTTATTGCCAATAAAGGTCACGCCACCAAGTACTAATGTCATAATTTTATTGGCCAAATACTTTTGTCCCTCATTACTTTTGCTTGTGTTAAATTTTCTTGTTATAAGTGCACATTTGACTGTTCTCTTTAAGTATTCTATTATATATATTACATAAACTTCCTGTATTAATTAACCTAAAGCAGTCCCTAATTTCTTTGATATACATGAAAAATAGAGTTGTGCAAATACCTCTGTCTAGGCACTGTAGATGGAATTAATTAACTAGAAAAATTAATTCAGACTATGAAACTAGACGAACGATACCCCATGGTGAGGCAAAAGAACTCCCTGAAAATGTATCACGAGATATTGCTTATTGGTACTTTATAGCTCCTTGTAGAAAGTGCTCCAGGTTCCAGTGCCGAGAGACTCTAAGGTTCAGTCCCCTCCATCACAATTCGTACCTGGGTGTTGATGCTCGAGGTTCTAAGATAGTGCCCGACT
The DNA here is from genome assembly GCA_001587735.2 of Parhyale hawaiensis. NCBI lineage: Eukaryota > Metazoa > Arthropoda > Malacostraca > Amphipoda > Hyalidae > Parhyale > Parhyale hawaiensis. The sequence goes on along the minus strand of LQNS02278124.1, from coordinate 4,525,037 downwards.
CAAATACGGCCTTACCTCCGTCATTCCCCAGTGCAAAGGCACCAGGTTCGATGGTAGAAATTCCGTTGTGGCTCAGAATCAGGTACAAAAATCGGGAGGTGTTGAAGGCTCCGGCCGGCAGCACATCTATGCTATTTTCTTCCAGGTACAGCGAACTCAGGCGTGGGAGGTCATCGAATGTTCCTGAAATGAGGCATTTTATTCGTCTGTATTTCTATCACGCCCACTTGATCTAAACAGTCGCTGTGCTCACAAAACGAGGCAAACCGGCATCTCGAATAGAAAATTGGATGTGACAAAAAGCACGGATTTTTAAATAAGTTCAGTAGTACAGTAAACCCTCGATTCAACGGATTTTGGATTTACCGGACACGGAATAGTTAACGATTCAGAGCCCCATTCCACGATCAGGACAATATACTACAACCCCTCCGCATTCCTGTCAAGGTAAGTTTGCTACATTTTTACACTCTTGTTGAATGCATATGGTGCACCCGAATATATACGACATAAATACATTCTTTTGACATAATACGCTCTTTGATATTAGGCTTTATGAACATAGTATACTGTACTATTTGTATAAGAAAAGAAAAAAAAAGAACTTCGCGATTCATCGGACTTTCACACTTAACGGACAGGCTCTGCCTCCAATTAGTCCGTTAAATCGAGGGTTTACTGTATGAACATATTTTTAATAATATATGCATCTCCAAGGCAAAATCTAGGCAAGCGGGAAAATGAGTATAAGCTGTGGTAAAAGAGGTGCATGGAGGAACAGAGGGAAATTTAATGTTCAGATACTCACATACTCATCAAGGAAGAGCTTCAGCAATAGTATAGCATATTGAACAAATGCAGATGGGGCGATCACTCTTGAATCACGTAACAATGAATAAAATGTTGCATAGGGGAGTACTGTACTCTGATACTTAAAACAAAATTATAAAACAGTATATATTGCCTACCTGTTGCTTATAGTGTGAAATATATATTTTTTCGCATTATGCTTTGCTGTGGCTTGGTTCTGTGATGTGCAATGACAATGTATCGGCGGAGCCATAATTTCTGATACAGGCTTACCCACCGCATTTAGTTTGGATTTCTATAGCACTACTAAAACTTGATGATATGTATTAGTACTTTTTTAAATGTCTTCGTAATGCAATGTTCGATGAGCCAGACATATTTCAGAAATACTATAGTTATCTGCTGCCAACACATCAAAATCGACTATCAATAGCATTGTTCCTTCGTTTGTTAGTTCGTGTGTTACGCTCTTCAATAATAGGTAGAAGAATTGGAGTGATTAGTTTTAAAGCTCAGCAGTTCTCATCGGTCAAATAGCTTGGAAGGAAGTCGGTAAAATCTTCAAAATAATGTGAATTGGGCAGCATTATGAAGCTAACGTAGGTATCTATGATACGGCGGGGATCATCAATCGGATGCAACAAGGCAAGGTTTTTCTAATAATTAATTCAATGCACCTTAGCTGTTCTGTATCAGCGCATTAGAATATCTATCATTGTTTGCCGTTACAGTCTGAATTCCGCCAGGATGCCGATTTCGCTATCAAGTTTCTTTACTATGTACTGTAGATCGATAACGAGGTGGCAGAAGAAGCCTAAGGTGAAATCCTTATCCCTTTATTATTTAGATGCATTTCTTGCCATGTTGGATATTTCAGCGATCCTGTACCCTGATGATGAAATTCAGTTGGCACTAATTAGACCATATTGCAGAAGGACAAATTTGGAATGCGGTACTTATCGTTATTGACGATGAATGCAGTTCTTGCTCTTCCAGCTTCTCTTGCCTTTCCAGTCGAGTCTGACATTCAATACTTTTCTGATAATAAGAATGACAAGCGCTGAGATTAATGACATATTTACTAAAATATATAGTAAAATATAGAATCTATTTTCATACATGAACAATCCCCTACTCTAAACGATCATGCTCATTCTGCCGAACTTTTTATTTTAAGTTAATAACAACGTAAGGATGCACATTTTGGTATGCAGGGTACGTCCGCTATGATTTTAACTTTAAGCAAATTCTAAATTCATTGCAAATTATTCTACTCCTGAAGATGATTCAAGATTGAATCGACAGCTCGACATTGAAGGAACTATATTTTAGTAAATATGTCATTAATCTCAGCGCTTGTCATTCTTATTATCATAAAACTACGTTCCCCTAAAAATCAATCAATACTTTTCTCGGCATCGAAGTTATATTTCTGCTGGTTTACGATGTAGGCATTTAGCACAAAATCAGTGAAGCGTAAAGGTACCGATTATTTCCGGTGTAGTTGACGTAGCAATTCTATGTATATTCAAGCTTCTTGGATGCGAAAATTTTGCTCTGCTGAAACTCTCTCACTATGTATTCTGAATACACAGCGGAAACAGAAGAAAGCACGTACCTCGTGCGACAATTTGAGCTGGCCGTCGTTGCGTTTTCCTCTACTGTATATGAATTTTAGTAAGGAAAGTACAATGAATGAAGAAGTGTCATCAAATTTTCTTGTAATGACGAAGAACTTGTGAGGACCCGTCTTCTGTTGCCTGTAACATCATCGCAAAGCTATCAAGGCACAGCCTATATGTATGTATAGGAGGGAGGTCCCTGTCTGGGTAGTGCCGCGTGTTGACGGGACATGTTCTTCGTGATTTCTCAGGTTATCAACTATTTATGATAGACTGTTGAGCTCCCTTCTATACATGTAAGGCTCTTATTAACTTCCTTGTGTAAGATGCTGCGCAATTGTCAACTTGAATTAGGAAACCGTACTGATAAGCGTGCAAAGCTGAACAAAAGCAAGCTTTCTTTTGGTGATACGCAAAAGAGCGATGTTTTTTTGCACAAAATCAATATTATTTCTCTGTATCCATGATATTCGAGGGTGGCATATGACTCGGACTCTGAAAATTTTTCGAGCGATAACTTGCTCTTGAAAGAAAAACCCAAAATGTGGAGAAAAAAAGTTTTTGCAGAGAAATAATCGTGGTTTTTACGCGCCTGCTGACCGCTCAAGAATATCTTAACAGTTTCCTCGATAATTACCAAGCTGAAGCTTGAATAAAAGAAATCTCAATCGAGATTACGCAACACGATAGAAAAGATTGTTTAGAGAAGCTGTATTCATCTACATCGAGTGGACTACAACATTGTCAAAGAAAGTCTGGATTCAGACATACTATGTTCGAGTGCCATCTACCTATCAGTTTTTATGAAGCTTGGCAAGATGACCACAGTCTTCAAGCAAATGATTTTACTGATGAAACCAGGAAGGCTACAGCTAATTTATGCCTATCTATTTCGTCAGGAATGTGACATGAAACCTATAAATAAATAAAAGAAATCGATAAATAAGTAAAAATCTAAATATATAAACACACGACGGTCATCCTTAGTATTAGATTAATGCGTGATTTTTTCACGCGCAAGTCCACTATCGCATTAAGGAAAGCAAAATAATAATGGGCTATTGATCAGTATCCACGGGTCCCGAAATAGTGAGAAAAATCGAATACACCGACAAAAAAAATTGAAAAACGTAAGATTAGGAAGGACTAAATTACTTGCAAGCTGTAGGAAAGAGAGCTTAGAAAAGGTGTTGAAAAAAGTTTGTTTTTTCCAATAACAACTCATCCATAGCGTCCGTTCGTTTAATGCCCAGCCAGTTGAATATCCGATGCGTGAAACAGAGTCCAAATCGAAATACAAAAAACTAGTTCTTAACAGTTATGCGGCATAGTGCATTATTGTCACTCTTATACATTGTTCACCCTAGTTTTGAGTAATTTGGAATGCATTTCTGATAGGTATCTGAAGCCTTCACCCATGGATACTTTTTTTCTGTTATTTTTTGGCATTTTTTTAGTCAACCCATGTGCAATATTAGTGCAAATGTAGGAGTTTTACTGTCATTCAGGGCGGTGCAGTAGAACATCTCATGTGAAGTGCATGATTTGTGATGTAGCAAACCTAGGAAACAACAAAAGATAGCTCGAGCGTTCGTGTAATGGTATATTGGAGGTCCAAATTGTAGCAAGTCTATAGTTTCATACCCGCTCGATGCCTCGTTGTTGCAGAAATAGAATGAAATTATTGCTAGATAGCATTTTCAAATCTTGAAGTATAATGATATTCTTTAAATATTATGATTTATTCTACAGTAATACCGGTAAGAATGGTGTACACATTGATTACATACTATGTAGCCCAGTCTATATGATTGCTAGCTTAATCATTTTATTTAGGGACATAGAGTGTCCCATAAGCGTTTAGGTATTTCACTTTCAGCTGGACACGTTCTCTGTTTTAATAAACTAATAAAATAAAATTGTGTAAAGGTGTAGAGCCATTTCAATATTGCATTTTTGTCAGATTTATTTATTCCATCTCAAGATCTAGCCGACTCATGGACCTTTACAAGCAACTCTCCAATAACTAAAAAAAAACTTTTAGGGCCAACTCTTCAGTACAGGTATGTATACCCCAGGAACATTTCTCCTAAAGGCAGGGACAGAAAAATACAACCAATGTTTTTCATTGTTCAATACATTATAAAATATTAAGGAAATGGTCACCCTTTTCCTATGGGACAAATTCACCAGATCTCGCAGAAAACACCCTGATGACTGAGCTGTTGAATCGGTGAGCAACCAAAGCCCAGACGATGAAAAATACTCCCGATTCAGGCAGCAGAGAGCATCTATGTACGTACTGCATGTTGTCACTATAGAAGGAATTTACCTTACTCAGAAGTCCAATTTCGCCCAAAGCACGTTTCGAAGATATTTGAACGTACCCCCTACTTAGGACACTAGTTTGCTACCTTTATCTCCGTATGCTGCCAACAGTTCTACATCAATCTTTCCAATTCTCAAGAAACGAATCTTTTTCTCATATTGTTTGGGTTGTTAGCAAAACCTACCTGGTTCAAGAGAGGTGAAGTCGTCGTTCGTCATCTTCAGGTAAATGAGAGTGGACGAACTCAGCCGCCTGATGGTGCCGAGGTTGGGTACGTACTCAACAGTCAGGGAGTGAATCCTCGACATGTAGGGCAGGGCGCCGTAGGGGAGCTGAAGAGGCTGGTCGTAGCCGCAGCTGGCGATTTCCAATGTTGTTAGCGTGTCGGCGCTGGCTAGCAGAAACTCATCGTAGATCACCGAGAGTCCGTCCATGAACATTATCTTAATGCTTTCGAATGTGACGCCGTTCATGACGTCATCAAGAACCGTCACCCCAGGCGAGTCGGTCAGGCTGAAGAAATTGAAAGTTTTGTTGGGGAATTCTTGTTGGAAGATTGCAGCGAGCTGCTCGTTTGATTCGACCGACTCACAAATGAGCTCGAGACCGTCGTTGGTATTGAGGCAGGTGCAGGGGGAGACATCGTCGGGGCAGCGCAGGGAGGGGTCGAAAGTACTCCGAGGACGTCTTGGCACTCGAGGCCGCCTTGCAGCATCTGAAGAAGCGGACACCACCACCAGCCCGGCGAGAGCTAATACACACAATACCTTGGCACCCATCGTTCCTTCAGTAGGCTAACAGTTCGGATCCGATACAGCCTGTGGTAAATGAGACCTGCTAGACTTCAGATAAATGCTACAGAGTACGAAAAGGCAATGGTAAAGTAAACTTTGACTGTAGCTTCCGCTAGGAAACCCACATGCACTGGTTCATGCTTCAGATATAGGTAAGCCAACTGACCCCAAAGAAGCAAGCGCAGCTGCATTTTTACTGAATTTAATGTATCTTTCGAAGCACCTCAGTATTGTAAAATGCTGGAGAAAATCGAAGAGCATGAGAAGTGCGAAACTGTACTTACTGACTATATATATATAGACAACAAAGTTACACGGAATCAGTAGTACACCAAGTCGATTTTGCAAAAATTAACAAGACATAATCAATCACCGGTAAAAAACTATGCACATGGTAATATATTGCTAAATTACAACATGACGTTTCACTTATATAACTTTCAGCAGACATTTAATTTTTTGGTGAGACTCAAACAAGTTTTTCCGGGGATGTTCTTCCGTTTTTCAGTCGCCCCGAGTTCTAATTCGTAGACGTTTTTCACAGCCAGACGGTTTATTTTCACGTTCAATACACGTTATAAATTTTCAATTGGATTCAAGTGGTAACTCATCGAAGGTCCTATAGTTATACGGATATTTCTTTACTTGGAGCCATGCGTAATTACAGATTTGGTTAGAACTTCACTGTCATTAGAACGCTGGAAGGTGAATCGCTGGCCTATGCCGAGTCTTTCTGTATACAAGGCGACGCTTGCTTTCATTCGTTGTCCACCGGTTCTGGCAATTTCATGACGTTTTGAGCAAGCAAGCGACGCTTGCTTTCATTCGTTGTCCACCGGTTCTGGCAATTTCATGACGTTTTCGAGTCTCTTTCCCGATTCACCGTTCTCTTGTACGGTATGGCGGACTTGCAACCCTCGTTTTTCTTGACATGTTTCACATGCTCTGATTTTCCTTTCTTTCCGAGTACAACCGTACTGTGTCTGGGCAGATGTTGACAGATTCACTAACTAAATGTGTAATCAACTGGCCGAGGAAATTAGGCCTTCGAGGCTTGATTGTCCGAAATTTCACCCAGGTCTATTGGCTTCTATAATAAAGGGTCAGTCCTCAGCCATTATTCCATTGCTCCTGACATTTGCGGAAAGTTAATCTTGCTTAGTGTTCAGTACCGCCCAACACTAAGGGACAATTTTTCTAAACGACGTAACTTTGTTATTCTAATCATGCCAGGTATTTCTTCTTTTGTACACCATTAGCCAGTAATATGTTGATTATTGTGTTAAAATTTGAGACATGTATGATGGATAGTAAAAAGTTATGAACGAGAGGCTTTCTTTTTAAAATTGAAACGCCGAAAACCAGGGGACAAAAGAGGAAAAATTAGTTAATTCCTCATTCAGTCCGTATTTCTTTACTTACATCGAATACAAAGATTGACACTGACATTTGTAAGCATTGCTATTCGTTTCATGATGGTACCGCGTCAGAAAATTGATTATATCCTGCGACAAGATCTCATCAAGTTGCACAAGAATAATTTCCCTATTAGAGAAATTTCAGAGAAGGAAAACCGTTTGAAAAGTGTTATTATTATTATTAAAACTTCACGCTTGAGCTCCCACGGACAGGTAATACAACCCAAATGAAGCATCTTGCAACACCGGGAAGCCCAAAACGCTGCTAAAGGAAATCCAGAAAAAAACAGCTGACTTAAACGCCTGTAGGCAAACATGACAAAAAGGCGATGCGGGCAACAAATTCCAAACCCTAGCTGACCAGGGCACGAAGCACCAACAGAACTGATTAGTTCGACATCTGACAGCCTCCAAAGTGAAAGAGTGCGCTCCGCACGCAGTATGAGTCGCTCTCCGAAAAACCTTGAGGGCAGGGAGAGAAGAATACAACCAATGCCTCTCATTATTGTACACCATTTAAAACGTGCATAGCTCTGCTACTCATCTCGATCCTGTGGGACTGATTCACTAGGTCATTATCAGCACACAGCCTGCTGGCTGAGCTAACAAGTCGATCCAAAAGACGCAAGTGAGTGTCATCAGCTGAAGCCCAGACCGGTGAGCAATACTCCAACACAGGCAGCATAAATGCATAAAAACATCTGCGGGCAACCTGACTATCACCAAACACGTAATTCACCTTACGTAAGAGTCCAATCTTAGTGGAAGCGCGTGACACCAACCTCCTAATATGCGGCTCAAAAGTAAGCTTCTCGTCAAAGACATCACCAAGAATCTCCAAGGAGCTAGACTCCTGAAGCAAAGTGTCATCAATCTCCAGTTGGGGATGCTGCGGTACAAGTATCCGAGACCGACTGATAAGCATCGACTTGGTCTTACTAGCATTCAGCTTCATACTCCAGGCCGAGCACCATGCACTAATGCGTGACAAATCCCTATTCAGAGACTGAGCAACAGCATCACGCAGGCGAGGAGCAGGTAACACCGCCATCATAATGGAATCGTCGGAATAGTTGATCAACGTGTTTTTAAGTGAAGAGAACAGGTCACTAGTATAGAGAACAAACAACAGCGGGCCAAGCACACTGCCCTGAGGGACGCCAGACACAGCCCTGACTGAGGCGCTCAAAACGCCGTCAACATACACTCTCTGCGTTCGCTCAGAAATAAAATCGCGAATGATTGACAGAACCCTACCACCCACACCAAAGGACTCCAGCTTGAATGATAGACCACTGTGATTAACCCTGTCAAACGCCGCGCTGAAGTCCAACTGGACAGGGCAGACAAGTGAAGTCGGGCGATGAAGCCGGCTGCATTGGTGCCCCTAAAAGAGCCGGCAGGCCCCGTAAAACGTCAGTTAGAGAAGACAGAGTCATCCAGGGTACGTCATCGAAGGATTGTTTCAAGTCCTTATTTGCAATAAGTAGGGAAATGAATGACACAACATGTATGAACGTCTCACGTCAGACCGTTTCTCGGCGTCTTAAAAAAAAGGGTTATTTGCAAAACGCTCACAGAAAAAACCGCTTGTGAGTGCCAAGAACAAGAAAAAGAGAATATAGTTTGCAAATAAGCATGTTAACTGGCCTCATAAGAATTGGCTAGAGTGTTTTTCTGTGATGAAAGCAAGTTTAACTTGTTCGGTAATGATGGTAACAACTTTGTTAGTAGACATGAAGGTGAGAAATTGAGTGTAATGTTTACTAAGAAGAGTTTGAAGATTGGCGGAGCGTGATTGGTGGAGCGTGATGGTTTTCAGTGTGTTCTCTAGTCAAGAGACATCGCCTCTCGTTCGTTTGCAAAACCGTGTGAATGCTCAGGTGCATAAAATTCTGTTGAAAGGTATTATCGTGCCTAATATTGTAATCACAGTTGTTCCCAGCCCTATCTTCATGCAAGACAATGCCCCCTGCCACAAGGCAAAGACAGTCATGAGTTACCTTGATCAGCAAGATCTCGAAGTTAAGGATTGGCCACCTCAAAGTCCAGACCTAAATCCAACTGAGAATCTTTGGAAAGCACTAGGTGTGGAGGTTATGGCAAGAAACTCTATCATGACTGTCTTTGGATGAAACTTCAAAAGGAATGGGCAAATATAACTGTTAAAGATTGTCAGAGTCTCATTCGGGCAAGTAATCGGCGATGTGCAGCTGCAATCGAAAGCAAGGGATTATCTATCAAATATTAATAGTTCAACACCATTTTGCTAAATATTTCTAGCAAAATATTAAGTTACTGCATTTTTTTCTTGTTTGTCCCTTAGTTTTGGACGTAAAAGATTTCAAGAGAAAACCTTTTCGTTCATAACGTTTTTATTATCCTTCATACATGTCTCAAATGTCAACACAATAATCAACATCTTACTTTCTAATAGTGTGCAACAATAGAAGTACCTGACATGACTAAAAAAGTTATGCCGTTTTGAAAATCTGTCCCTTATATATAGTTTTGGACGGTAATGCATAATTTAGCAGCCTCATGCAAGTACCTGCATCTGAATTTGAAGTGGAGAAACCAACTCTCCTGCCTGACATTTCGAAGAATGACTGTCTCAGATTTGACGAGTCAATCAATTCCAACCATAACTTTATTCGAAGATGGGATATGGTCGAGCTGTTAATGCTTGACGGGTCGGCAATTTCAAACAGGAGCGTTGGTAACACCAAATTGAATCAAGTTGAAAATGCGAAAAGCAGCCTGATTACATCTCAGACGCATGAAACATGTCCATTTGCCAGGGAAATGTTGCGTTTTTGGTTGTTTCGAGCGTATATTACGTCTGGGTTTAACGCCTGAACCTCTATGTATTGGGGCAAAACCAGCCTACCAGTTTCAAGTTCCAGACAAGGCAAACCTACTCGACTTTCACAGGCCAGTTAATAGCACCTAACCCCTTCTTTCGTGAATTAATCTCCTCGCTCGTAAGTAAGCTCTATCTGAACTGTACAAATTGTACACTGCCCACGCAAGACCCACAGTAGCTGCTGCAGCAACAGACTCAAGGTCCTGCAACTCTCAAGGCTACGGGTTCAAACCTTCCTACCAGGTAGTCAAGCTCTTCGCGGCGCTTGACGGGATCAGTCAGCATCCGGTCTGCGTGCTACTGTGGGCTTACTGACCTTTGCCAGCAATGGAGAGAGTCGGGGCACAGAGTTGCTTGTGGAGCTTTGCGACACTTACGCCATAGCTCTAGACGATCTTGGGTCCACAACATCCGTATACTCTGAGGCCTGGTGGCCTTTACCAGCAGCACAAGCCAGCGCGAGTGAATTTCCCATTTGAGAAGCGTTCAAGCTTTACCTTTATGAGACAAAGGCTTAGCTAACATGGACCATAAACTCACCCGTTGTTGTGACTAACGCACAACTCTTAGCAGTGGTGAGCCTGATAGACTTGGAGCTGTTGCGCTATCGCGCCGCATATATAGCTACACAATGATGGAGAGATAGCGGGAGCCGCACGTGCCCCATCAGTAAACATTCTCAGGGCTCTACTGCGCCTGCCAGTCATTGTCCGTGCTTGTACTGTAGGCTACACAATCACAAGATGAAAAAAAAAATAATTCTGCCGGATTTTACAGGTGGGTTAGTAAAAGTTTTTATTGCATGCTCTTGACCCGTTGAGTACGATTTGCGCCATATATGGCACACACTAATCAAATGAATTGTTATTATAACAACAATATTTTTATTCGTATAAATATGTTCTTTGAGTCACTTGGTGGAATACTGAGAAAAGTACTGACAGTGAGTTGGTTTGAATACCATTACCTTTCCTTTTGAATGTTCAAGTAACAAATGTAGGGTATGAGTTTGGTGGTCCTAAAGGACCATATAATGTAGTACGCATAGGTGGATGGGTTGCTCATCGCACGTCTCAGAATCAAGGTCAGCGAGTTAATTTTTCTAATTCAGCAACGATGACATAGTCCCGGGTCAGACAACGATAGATTCAAGCTCCGACACGATCTTGACCGCTTCATGGAATGGGCTGCCACGTGGTAGATGAGTTTCAATGTTGACATATGTTCGGTACTGCACATTGGACCAAAGAACACCTCAGCCCGAGTGGAAGTGAATGGGCGAGAGTTAGCAACTGTCACCCTGCACCGTGACGTGGGAATATCTATCACAATCAGACTACAGCAAAGTCACCAAGTTGAGAAGAGTGTCAAAATGGCAAGCAGAGTACTGGGGTTAATGTCAAGAATTTTGTGTAGAAATCCAAGAAAATCATCTTAAATTTTTATATAAAGCACAAGTGTTTCCGCACTTAGAAATTGCAACTCAATTATTCTGGTTGCCAGAACAGTGCAACGATTGATAAGTGGGAAAGAATCCAACGCGGAGCAACAAAGTTCATACCTGGCTGTGAAACATAACATGCGAGTTCCGCCTACTGAAAGTCGGTCTAGTATTACTCGAGTTACATTTAAGTACGCAAGTGTCTTCAACGACCTGCCTAGAACGGAAATTTATAACAGGATCACCTCTGAAACAACGGCCAGAAACTCAAACGCAAATATGGAAAGACTACTCTAAACTAGTTATTTTTTTGCAAATATTTGAAATGGCCTTCCCTCCGAAGTTGTCGGTGCCGAGACAGTCAACCCGTTTAAAGACTGTCTTGACAAGTAGCGGAAGCAACACCCTCCATGGCTACGAACTCCACCTCCCCCAGGAGTCACACACAACGGTAAAAGAGTCTGTGGCCACTCGAACCCATTATCTACCGAGCCCCGACTAAACGAACGTTCGAGTCCTCGATAGTGTGCTGCATTTAATAGCGCTTGTACGATTACCTCGTAAGCGTGGCATAATTTTCTATTTTTCTCTTTAGCTCACGGATCCATATAGTTATATCTCCCAGTTAGATAATTAGTTAGTACGACCTTGACAATTTCATCAGATAATTAGTTAGTACGACCGTGACAATTTCATCAGTATTAAATGTAAAAAAAATTGGCTATCTTCGAGCATCTTTGATACGACCTTGAAAGGCACTATAGGCGAAGGAGTCGAGTTCAAATTTATATTTCTTTTGCTTGCAAATCTAAGGTACAAATTCACTGTCTTACGTAACATTTTTCAACTTTCGTTTGCATGATACGGGTGCGAGAGCATCGTAATTGAGGAACGATGCTATTGTTCTGTAGAATTCCCACATGTTTCTTCAGTATTAGACGGGGAAAAATTAGGATAATACGTAGGGGTGTGAGGCATCACTCGAAACGGTTGCTTTTGTTGTGTGAAATTTCCGCAGGTTCCAGCTAGTCAATAAAAATTCAGTAATGATGGCTCAATAAAGCTTTTCAGAAGAACCTTTTCCAATAATTTGTAACGATCTTGAAGTCCTTTAGCACGTACTTTCATAATTTATTCTGGTTAGATCGTTAAGCATTTTTTTTACTCTGTAACAGAGGCTTATGCTAATATCTGCCGAGATTATATAGTTGTTATCTACAACGTACTTGATACGCGAAGATCAATGACCATTTGATTCAAAGCAGAGCTTTTGGTAATCAAAAGTCTCCATTTTTTTATTAATGCTGTCTCTACAGCAGCGAAGTTCGAGGTGTTGAATTTTGTTTTAGTCACGAATATCAACGTCACTTCTCCATCTTTAAGTTTTACCAGTGTATATCGACAATATTCAGGCAAATATATAACATTTTCTTTCGGGGCGTAATACTCACATCAATTAGCACCAAATGTTGCAGTATTTATGTAAGTATTGTATGCGAAACTGATAACTTTGCTTCTTCGCCTACAGCTTTGATGACTATCGACATGAAACAAACAACTATACAGCCTTAGGCTGTCACTTGACTCCTGACGTGATTACTTGGTAAACACGGCGGAGCAGAGGGAAGAGGGAAATTCAGCGATAGCACTAGACTGCAAGCTCTTCGTTTACAAAAAATGGGGCGTTGCCAAGGACTACTATGAAACATAGTAGTAGTCCTTGGACTTAGCATAAAGATGCTGCTCAGGTTTGTACAGAACTAGAACGCGCAAGAGCGTAAGACCATCACACGCGCCGAGGAGTAAGTTTCAACGCCGTCAGTTTTGATGGCCAGCTTACTCTGTATTTCTGGCATATTTCACATTAAAGTCAACTTACCTGACTGACTCCCTAAATAAATCATTATGAACATTGCTCGACTCCCCCTCCCTGTTTATGTGTGGACAGACAGTTATACGAATATAGAATTATATCTTGAATGAAAAGATTATCACCGGCCTTCGCTTCACTCGCGCCTCATTACTAGCGCAAGTTGCTGCTCCGCCAGGATAATTATGAAAGCCGAAACAGTTTCGTCAAGCAGATCAGCCCGCTGTATTTCCTTTCTGGGGTTTTGCTTTAAAAATTTACATTTTTCCTTATCTTTTATTGACATTAAAGTCAATATGCGCATCATGAGTTCAGTCCTAGTAAAGCTCTGCCGTGGTAAGTAAGTGCAATTCATTATCCATGTAATGTCGATAGGAAACAAAAGAACAGCCAAGAAGTATATTGTTGTATAGTGGCATTGTTTGCCCTTTAAACCCATTATCTACGGACGCCAAAAGTCACTTGAATGCTCTGTGTTTTACCAATTTTTTCATTTCTTCTCATTTGTGCATTTACGCTACGTTTGGAGGCGTATTGTATTAGTAAATCCTAGGACGTTCATTATCCTATGATGCGGTGAAGATAGATTTGAAAAGTAAGGTCAATTTGCTGCACACCCCCCACTTCTCTTACGGGAAACCCCCACGCACTTGTTCGTATTGCCGATATAAGGCCAACAGGCGCCAATTTAAAGCAATATACGGCTTAAGTCGACCACAGATCAGCGTGAACGCTTACAACGAAAAGCTCGTTGCGACAGATCTGCGCCCCCGACCCACCCCATTTCTTGCAAAAGTAAGTGCCCCCACGACGGTTTACCGATCGGCTGCAGACAATTCACGTCCTGCGCTGCAATACTTCGCCTGTTTGTCAAGGAGAATTACACTCACGGCCCAGAGTGTCAATATGAGAGCCCTTAGCCTACTGCCACTGTAGTACGTCCCTTTATTTTACCCATCCTCTCCAGTGTTGCTGGCACATGGAAATGGCAGGTTGGAGAAAAGGAAAACGGACTCCAGAGAGAAAAATTAACTACGGTAGGACTAATTAAATCAGTTCCTTCTAGTTACATAGCTCTGCATCAGGCATTTGACCGCACGACTAAGATCGCATCCGATGGTGGTTCTCAAAAGTTGCCCTATTGTTTAGCATGACTCTTATGTCTGTGAAAGACGAACAACACAAGCCGCGAATTTTCGGTGAACAAAGTTCACTCTGCAATTGTTACGTCTGTGAGAGACACATTATACAAGCCCGGAATCTTTTGTGAATAATAAAGTTCTCTCTGCAATTAAGTTCCCCATTCAGTCAGGAGCTATTTTTTCGAGAAACACTAATAAATTTATGCGGTAACCATTTCAGGGGCTATTTAATTGCCATCGTAACAGAAATAACATGTGATCAGTCACACAATATGACGCAAGGGTATTACGTTTCACTCTGTTTGTCGTGTGAAGGTTACCATTTCCTCCTTCGATAAGCGCAGATATCCGTTAAAATATCATACACACAGAGACCGGTTTAGTTACAATAAACAAAATTTAGTTCAGTTAACTAAGTTATTGCTTTTTGTTATGTATGCATTTCGCACATACAACATTCCAGTGTGTTAGCCAGTAACATTCATATGTATAGATGCATTCTTTGTGTCTTGCAAAGTCATGCCTGGAGGATGTATCCACCGCCGGCTTCTTCAGGTCAGAGCTTCTTAGATAAAGAACGTAAAAGATCGTTTTATGACCGTGCAAAAATGTGCCAGTTTACCAGCACTGCCTCTGAGTGACATGCGTATTTCTCAATGACCTTCCGGCCGGAACCTATATCAATAAAAGCTGTCTTTCAAAATCTGTAGCCAGAGTTTCGGCGATA
This sequence comes from Parhyale hawaiensis, assembly GCA_001587735.2. NCBI lineage: Eukaryota > Metazoa > Arthropoda > Malacostraca > Amphipoda > Hyalidae > Parhyale > Parhyale hawaiensis. The sequence continues at coordinate 4,510,018 of LQNS02278124.1, read as the reverse complement.
TTTGTTATGCTCGTAAGCATAAAGTATTTACTCATGGACTTCCGACTCGAATCCGGTGGAAGCTACCGGTGTTCTAATGGAGCCGGCAAATCAATGATGTTTAAGGTGCTCAAGTGCTATCAAGCTTCAGCTCATCTCAGTACTAGCATTAGAGTACTATACATAGTCTACAGCATTCTGCGCGTAGCACTTACCTAGATGTAGACCTTGTATTCTGTTGTCTGCATCTGTCAAGTAGCAGGCTGGCTACCTATTATTGGATCATATCTTCTATGTCTTGTATAATAAGATGTAGATAAACAAGAAGATCTTATCGACATTCCTTCACTAACTAGCACTGTAGCCTTATAACTATACTCGGCCTTGAAGTTCACTCTCACAACCAAGTACAGTGACGAACTCAGTTAGAACTCACGCACGCTAAGAAAAACAATATATTACAGCTTGATAATCAGATAATTAGATTTTTGGTTGATATTACCCATTGATTTAGTAAGGTATTTGGTCATACTACCAAATTTTATGGTAAAATTAACTGAAAAGTTTAGTACGTGTCAGCATTTGGATGTCCGTACTCATTGCAAAAGAGCGTTTAGCAACTAATCCCAGTATACGGTTATTATTACCATAACATCAGAGTAGTAGTAAACAAATAAAATGCTCCGTTAACTAAGCTTTTCCTACAATTTTGCATCAATGACTAAAATATTTGGTTATTCTAAACAAAAAACCTATTGATCCTGTGTGGTGGGAACACCTTGAAGCATGGGCTCCCCGTTTCTCTTGGCATACTATACGTCCCTTGCTCTTTCCTCTGTGATATCGTTCTGCTCGGAAACGGAGGCTTAAACTTCTTAACTATAACTAACTAAACAAAAACGTTAAACAAATAATTTTAGGTATTATAACCTCACCGGTCTCTGCGTGTAGCTGCTGCGTTTACTTTCCCTTTACTGTGGAGCTGTCTAACGTACCAATGCGAGTACCCACTGAGGAGTCACCAATATAGTTTTCGAACAACAGGGTACAGGTTTGCCATGGGAATTATGAGATTATTACCTCCGCTAAGGAGGTTATGTTTTCGTCGTGTTTGTCTGTCTGTCTATTTGTCTATCTGTCTGTCTGTCACCAAGATAACTCAAAAAGTTATAAACTGATTTGGATGAAATTTACAGGGATTGTTAGGTATATGTTAGGAGGAACAGATGATTACCTTTTGGTGAAGATATGTCCATCCGTTTGTTTGTTAGTTTGTCTGCGTCATTTTTCTCGATGCCATAACTATAAAAGTTAGGGATGGATTTTGATGAAATTAACGTGAGTTGTTAGGTACATAACAAAGAGTAGATGACCAAATATTGATAATGGTCAGTTTGTTAGTTCGTTCGTTTGTCAATGTTTTTAATTTTCTGCTTCTGAGCACAATAACTCAAAAAATAATTAATGGATCTTTATGAAATTTATAGGAGTTGTTAGTAATGATAAAAGACATGAATGATCAAATTTTGATGCAGATCGGTTGGTTCGTTTGAATGTTTGACTCATATTTGTCATAACGTTTGTTAACAGTATAACTCAAAAAGTTATGAACGGATCTTCGAAAAAACTAAACAAGCTGTTATTAATATAAAAAGGCACAAATGATTAGATTTTGGAGTTTATGCTAAAAAAATTAGGGTTTCAGAGCCAATTTAATTTTTGCTCTCGTTGGCTTACTTGGCAGAGGTATGCGCTCTCAGAGTGCTCTAGTTGATTCTGCACCTGCTGAGGGACGGACGAGTCATGGTGAGGTGGCGAAACATAACAGAGTACAGGTTTGCAATGGGAATTATGAGATTACTAGTGGATCCATGCGTGAAAAATTTACGCAATAACCTATACGTTTGCCTAATGCCTCTAGGCAGGGTAGGCGTCTCCTCTTCTCTTATTTGCTTCTTAATTTTTTTTCTTTTCTTCATTGATCCTTTGTCGTGCTGTCATCCTTAGGCCATCTATTTACAGTTGCGAGCATAATTAAGGGACAAAAATGAAAAAAATCATATCTCAAAAACTTTAAAAGGTTCAACGCTGAAATTAAAATTTATTACAATCCGAAGGATAAGAGAAAAGTTATGTATATTTAACTTATAATTATGAATTTAGTGTGAGCAGAATTAAGGGACACTTTTCAAATATTATAATTTAAATCTTCAGTAACCCCATTTTCTTGCATTTCCGGAAAAGAAGAAGACTGCCTAAGTCATATGTAAACATTGCAAGTACTGCCAGCATGGCTACCTGGGAAAATGTTGATAAACCTTTACGCATGAAAATTGTTAATTTACACAAACAAAATCTCAGCATCAAGGCAATCGCAGAACAGGTAAATCGTTCAAAGAGTATTGTTGGAAGAATTATGGAAGATTATGCAGATTATGGACGTGTTTCGAGTATTCGGAAACGTGGGAGGCCCAAAAAAACTTCTGGTAGGCTGGATAGGATCATCCAACGCACAGCATTAAAGGACCGTTTTGCTACTGCCTCTTCTATATATTTCTAGGCAAATGAATGATACTAACGGCGAAACCATCTTCAGATTAACTGCATCACGGCGACTGAATGAGATTCGTCTTCGTGCACGTCGGCCTCAAAAGAAACCGCTAATCAGTAAGAAGAACAAAGTTGCAAGGTTGAAGTTCGCCAACAAACACGCCAACAGTCCTCAAGAATGGTGGTCTAAAGTTTTCTTTAGTGTTGAGAGCAAGTTCAACTTGTTC
>LQNS02278124.1:4493010-4505485 GCA_001587735.2 Parhyale hawaiensis | reverse complement strand
GGAAGAAACTACGAATCAAGAAGCATGAGAGTGCCAACGGAAGCTTCAGATATCTTCAGTGCTACGATTTCAACTTCGGCAATGCAAGAAGTGCATTCAGACATAAGGTCGCCCTATTCTTTGCCGTAGAGTCGATATATGGAGAAGCTAATACTCGTGCAAATCAGACTGAGCCTGCGATGTCTTCATTGTTGCTATTTCAACTGTCCCTGCTTGAGATACGTTTGCCATCTTCTGCAACCCGGCTTATTTTCTGCCCATCACTTCCAATGGAGCTTGAGAGGACAACCAGAGCCTCCAACCTTGGTTAATTTCCGCCTATTTCGTGAAGAGCGTGACACCGAACATATAAATAAATATATATTTCAACACACGACGGTCATTCTTAGTATTAGATTGGTTGTGCACCTGCTGATGGACGGACAAGTCATGGTGAGGCAGCAAAACAAAACAGGGTACAGGTTTGCCATGGGAATTATGAGATTATTGGTTCTGCACCTGCTGATGGACGGACGAGTCATGGTGAGGCAGCGAAACAATGTACCGAGGAAAGTCTCAGGGCAAATGTGAGCATTTACACTCTGGTGCTTACTTGCAATGCACGACAGGTGGCTCTTCTCAGGCCGACATGACCCATACTATCAGCGACTGCTGATCATAGCTGAAACCCTTGTTTTTTTCGTCTCTGTTCTTTTAGATACAGACATGCTACTAGTTATTATTATTGTACTTGGTGTTCCCTAGTCAAAAAGAAGTGTAACGTATTTCTGATGAACCTTTTTGTTGTTCTTGCTTGTGGTCACAATGTGATGTGGACTTTACGGCCAAAGCTGCTCCATGGCTGAAGGCTTTTTTTTCTGATAAGTAAAAAAAAATGGCGATGCTAACAGAGGTTCAAAACAATAGAATATACTTCTTTTCCACAACCCGAAGTCAAGCGGCACAAAAGACATAGAGCTTAATCAAATGAACTTACCAGAAATGCTCAAAATTCTGTTGTTGATATCAGTTTCCAGCAGTAGAAAGTGGAAATAGTTGGCCTCTGCCCAGGTCAAATTTTTATATGCTAGAAAGAAACTCAGCAAAAAAATCTAGATTACTATGAACGGAAACTCAGTCGATTGAAGAACGAGCAGCAAAAAGAAGACACGGTGATTGTATAGATCTACAGCGCATCAAATTTGGTAAGACCACCATCTACCTACAACGGCCCCTTGCCTTTCAAATGATGAATTTTCTCCAGTTTTATCATTATGATCGGGACGTGTAGATCAAGCAACAGCGCAACCAACAAACTAAAAAAAAAATGACACAACACTTTCATGCCGAAAAGTGCCAAGCTCATCGTATGTTACGGAGAGCAGGGGCCCCCAGGGGGACCCTGTAGGTAAACGTAGCGATTAGCTACGCCTTGTTAACGTCTGTCTTTTGTGCCCACTTTACGTCCTTCTGATTTCATACTTCTGCTGATCTTATTATCCTTAGTTCTTCCTCTTCTTTCCCAACTTGCTATGCCAATGTGGGAACACCTTCGTGCATGGTTTCCCCATTTCTATCAACATACTCAAGGTCCCTTGCTTCTTCCTTCCGTTAGATCGCCATAGTTGTAGAAACGGAAGCCTAAACTATTCAATTTATAAATAATAATAATTTCATGCCCAAAACTAGAGCACTCTGAGGGCGCATACCTCCGCCAAGTGAGCCAACGGTAGCAAAAATTCAAATTGGCTCTGAAACCATAATTTTATTTGCATAAACTCCAAAATCTAATCATTTGTGCCTTTTTATATAAATACCAGCTTGTTCAATTTTTTTGAAGATTCATTCATAACTTTTTTAGTTATACTGTTAACAAACGTTATGACAAATATGAGTCAAACATACAAACGAACCAACCGATCTGCACCAAAATTTGATCATTTATGTATTTTACCATTACTAACAACTCCTATGAATTTCATAAAGATCCATTCATTATTTTTTGAGTTATTATGCTAACAAACATAAAATTAAAAACAGTGACAAACGAACGAACGAACGAACAAACGGACCATTACCAAAATTGTGTAATCTACTTTTTCTTATGTACCTAACATCTCATGTTAATTTCATCAAAATCCATTCATAACTTTTTGAGTTTTAGCATCGAGAAAAATGAGGCAGACAAACAAACAAACGGATTGACATATTTTCACCAAAAGTTAATCATCTGTTCCTCCTAACATACCTAACAATCCCTGTAAATTTCATCCAAATCGGTTCATAACTTTTTGAGTTATCCTGGTGACAGACAGACAGACAAACACGACGAAAACATAACCTCCTTGGCGGAGGTAATGAGTCCGATTTACCGCTGCCAAGGCCATCATATTAGCATTGGATTTTTAAAAAATAATTTACGGATCTTCATGAAATTACAGGAACTGTTAAGAATGTTACGAGGAAAAGATGATGACCCAGCCTGTTTAGACCCGCACGCAGTAGCAGCAGACTGAAGTTTCTGACATTGACTCTCGAGGCCGCTGGTTCAAACCTCGCTGCCAGCTAGGCAAATCCTTCGCGGCGCTTGACGTGATCAATCAGCATCCGGTCTGCATACAGCTGTGGGTCTGCTAACCATTACCAGCAATGGGGAGGGTTGGGGCGCATATTGTCGCATGAAGCCTTCCGCCACTTGCACCATAGTTCTAGACGATCTGGGGTCGACTGCAGCCATCTACTCCTGTTGTGTCCGTTGGCGTATATCTGCAGTACAAACCAGCGCGTGTGGGTTTCCCAGTTGCGGTGCCGTCTAGTTTACTTTAATTGTATGTTTTCTTACGTTGCTGTTAGTTAGCAACAAAACTCGAGGAATTAGACGGATCTTCAGAAAATTCACTGGAACACTTGGGATTGTTTCAAGAAATAAACGACTCTGATGAGTCGGAAGAAGTTGTGGATTCTGGATTATTTCAAATTTTTCGTTAGTCTTTCGTTGCTTGGGTGAAGTCTTTGGTCTTGGAATGTTTTTCTAGTCTGTAATATCACCACTAGAATAGTGGTAACGAGATTTTCTTGCCTGTTAACAGACTGAGACTCTCGAGAGCCCGTTTGCTGTTGCAACTTTCTTGCATCATAACCCGGCTGTACTCTTAGGGACTTCCCACACATTTACAAGATTTTACTTGTCGCAAGACTATTTCGAGATTTGCTCTTAAATTTAGAAAAGAGAAGGACGATCAGGCCCATTCATGTGCCTTTTATGAGCTATTGCCACTACGTCATATTCATAGAGCTTGCTGGGGAAGAAAAGAAAATGAAGAGGGTAAACTCAGCCCAAAGTTGATCTTGCAAGCACAATTAAATACTGTAGATTCGCGGGGCTCGGGGACGTTAAGTAAGTTGTGGCAGGAAAGACAGTAAATTTCAGCTGCTTAAATTCTTTGGCCGATGCGAGTTTGGGACTACTGAAGGAGAAGTTCGTAACCGTGGAGTATGCTGCTCCCAATGTTATACACTATGATTTTTAATCGTAGTGACCGACTCTGCACCTACAGCTTCGGGAGGGGTGAGGAGTCTATTTCATTTGTTCACTATGAAGTACGGGAAGAACTGCTGACTCCGAATAGTTCTTCGATCATTATGCTTGATTTTCTGGCCATTATTTTGCGAGCAAATATTAGCGACTCTGTAAAAAAGTCCCGTTATCCGCAGGTCACTAAAGCCATCCAGATATTTGAAAACTTCTATGAGTTGCTACCTAAGTCGTCTTTGATTGAGAGAGAAAGAGATGAGTCCCACTTCCTATAGGCAACATAAACATGGCATGCTTCGCAGCTGCGGTATCGATTTTGTTGCTCTGCAGTTGGATTCGTTCCACTTTATCGATTTCTTTAACTTGTGTGGCTCCCAGAATTGAAAAGATTATTCTAACTATGAGCTACTAGTGCTATATACATAGGAGTGATCATGTTCTTGCTTTTATACTCAAATTCCTGGTAATGAATCCCAGTGCACTACTTGTTATTTTCACACTCCTATCAATCTGCTGACTGTTGTTTATCGTTTATGATGGTTATTCTAAGGTCAAGTTGTTTGTTGACTGCTGCTAATTTTATCCCATTCATTTGTAATCAGGGTGGGGGTTATCAAACTTCGCTCGAACGTGCATGACTGAACATTTTCTGACATTGAAGCACATCTGCCAAGTGAAGAACCATGCCAAAAGGTCTCCGAAATCTTGTTGATGGACAAATCTATTTCTGACAGGATAGCAAACTTACTGATGTAAGTTATGAACAAAAGTGGGCCAAGAACGCTACCTTGTGGAACCTCAGATGAGACCGGCGTCCACACTAAGAGAAATTTTTATGTACTTAACTGCATCAAAATTACATGCATTTTTGTCCCAAAACCGAAACACTCAAGTGCATCTTGAAAATAAAGTGCAGCATGATGATTCTTATAGGGTCTTGTGATGCACTTGATGCAAAATGATCCACTTATGTGTTTCAGTTTTGTGGCATAGCCGATGATGCACCAAGATGCCTCAAAAACAGGTAAGTTGATGCACCTGAAGAGACGAAGCTTTAAAAAACAGTAGCGATCTGCGTGTTAGTGTGAAACCGCGTTTCGCTTCTCCATATAATAAAACTGCAAAGCTATTGTTCACTTTCGTCTTGCGAAAATATGTTTTTCTGACTGAAATATACCGGTACTTTTCTGTCTGCTGCGATGACGCACCAAACTACGCCATGAAACACGTACATCTTGATGCTTCTTTGTGAAACACCTACGTGCATCAAAATGTTTCTCAGTGCAGCCGCTCGTCTCTCCATGTATACTCACTGCTGCTGACCAGTATGCCATGCTCAGTCTTAGCATGAATAATCTCCCTGCGATTCTTATTGGTCATGGGATTCTATTCATTGATAAGGGACTTTGTGAATTTTTTTTTTTAATTTAGGTCGATTCATCATCTCCTATTTCCGTGACTTTCGAAAAGAAGTCCATTATGTAAGCAGCTTCTTCTCTAACATAATCCGTACCGAGAGTATTATTCATATCCCTCATCTTATGTACAGGGATCCCGTTGGCGAATTTCCAATCTTTTGGAACTTCTCCCGTACCTATAGACCAATTGAATATTTCGAGAAGCGGCGTTGTGATAACTGGTGCCATTTCCCCACAAGACACTAGAAGGAAGACAATCTGGGCTAGTGGATTTGTACACATTCAGGTGAGTCAGTTCTTAAAGGGCATCAAGCTCCGTGAAAATTCATTTGTGTTTGGGAGCAACTTGCATTGGAAGCTGTCTGACATCAGTCTGTTGGCACCGTGCTAGTGTATCACTCAGGCCGCATGATATCTACTTTCTCGCTTGCTTTCGCAGATTTTATTATCGTTGCCAGTGCATTCTGCCCTCTAAAATGACGGCATATGATCTACAACTAACTGGAATCTCTGGATATGCCGCAGACTTGAAAGTTTCACTCTTCATCAATGCCTGACTTCTTTTTTAGCTATGATTTGATTTTCGATATCACATAGCACGTTCTGAACTAAGTGGAATAGCACAAATGCAGAGCATTATTCTACAATGATAGCATAGACCCGTATCATAGTTACAAAATGGAGAGACATGAAGTGACCGGACGTGCAAAAATGCTCGTAACTTCTTATTAATGCCACATTTTTGCATAAAAATTTGAATTTTTGCTTCTACATCGCATGAGAATCAGTGTATATAATCAGTTGTATGATAAATTTTCAGTAATAAGGTTTGACCAAAAATACAGTTTTAAATAAATAAGTAGAAGACATTTTTGAAAAATTGGTCTATCCGTTCAACTTCATAATGCCAAAGAAAGAACAAGGTCACATTCAGTTTGTAAACAACTCTAATTGCCGTCACAATTCATCAGAACGCATCATGCATGCACGAGAACAACTTCATAACTCAAAAAAATGAGAAATTTGAGTTATGACAACCATGAGATTGCCCGATCCCTGCTCTATATTGTGGTAAAAACGGCACATTTCTACCTGTGAAGGTCACCACTAGAGGGCAGTAAATGTCCCTCTTGCGCCGGCCTAGATTTTACCAACCCTTGGTGTCAACAATGGCATATCTCAGTTCCAGTTCAGCCGTCGTGAGGGAAAATGATGAGTGTTGTCAAGAAAAGCGTCATATTTTGTTATGGGTCAGTATTGGGGATATTGTGATTGTTTAATAGTTGGCTGTTTGATATCAAAATCCTCTGTCCTGTAAAATTGCCTTTTTCGAGTTATGACGTTGTTCTCGCATATGGGTGACATGTAAACACTGATAAAATGGTAAATACAGCCTCTGCAGAATGCCGCGGAATTTCCTTCTTACTGACATCGAGAGAGGCAAGATTTGTGATCTCAACCAAGGTGGAAAATCCACTGGCCTCATTACAAAGCAAATATCCAGGTCCGCACTGTTGTGGGAGACTTTCTAAAAAGACCCTCAATCATATGGAACCAAAAACCGGCCAGGCCGCCCACTAAAACTCACCAATGCTGCCAGGCGTCGACTTTTTCAGGAGAATCTAAAGGTGCTTGCACACTTTTATACAGGTTAGCATGCTTGTATGACAACCACGTGTATAAAGTCAAGTTTGACCGTATGATGGGTGTATTTAGTTGACAGGAAAGTTGGTCATAAGGTATGACGAAAGTTAAACCCTGTTTGACTGTTGTGGGCGTAGCCTAAATGTCCACAGACAGGATGGTACGCCTTATAGCTCGTCATACCGTCATACATCAGTTGTGTTTTTCTTTTTCCTTAATGCCAGCGCTAGCCCTACAGCAATTAAGTCGTCTTGGTTTAGAGACCCGGCTTTCACAAACGCACAAACTTTATAGACTGATGTTGGTCGCCAATTAGTACGACTGTATGATGAGTCTTCATGCACGTGGCCTTTATGCTAGTTCGCCAACGTGTATCAAAGTGTGCAGGCGCAGGTACCTTTGTTCGTAGACGTCATGTTGCAGTCTCGACCACGACTGTACAGTCAGAATAGTTGTGTCTCTAGGTTGCTAGCGACGATGAGTGTTGTTACGTTAGCACCCGGCTTTAGAGAAACCTCCAAAATGGGCCGTCGCGTTATAGAAGCGGACTTAGGCTGGGGACACATTGGAGCCACAAGCGACATGCAACGCAACATATCCGCTGCTTCAAAAAATGTAACTGCACGCACTGCTTTCAACTGGCCGCACTGCCGCAGCAAAGATCGCATATCGCGCAGTCTTCCGACGCTGCTTGCTACAAATTTTCATGCGATATGATCACAGTGATGTTCTGACTTGGTTGATATCAGGAAGCATTTATTAATAATTGTTAATGTGTATATTTTCTGTAACTACAAAAACTTAAAACAACGAGATGATTAAAAATAATGGCCCAAAAACACCGTACAAAATTATGGCTCGATCAGTAATATCTCTCAACAGTTTCAGCTGTACAACGAAATGTTTTGCGCGATCGATGGATTTCCGCGATCGATCGGGCTTGCGCGATCGATCGATCGTGCCGCGCAAACGATCGATCGACCGATCGTTTAAACGCCTAACCTAACCTAACCCAACCCAACCTAACCTAATATAACCTAACCCCATATCACCATTGACTAAAATTGACGGTGCCCGAAATTTCAAAATGAAGGGAAAAAAACAGGCCTTGCCTCCCCTAACCAACCCGATATAGTCAGAAATAGGGGGAAAGTTGAAGAAAAACATTGGTTAGGTTAGGCGTTTGAACGATTGATCGATCGTTTGCGTAGCGCGATCGATCGCGCACAACAGAAACACTGACTGAGCAGTATAATCGCTGAATTCTATTTTAATATAACCCACCTGCTCTCTGTGTGGCTTCATTTATGTATTTTATTTGCATCCAATGGCAGAAGAAGGCTTTTCTTACAAAAATATGGTATTTAAATGTGACCCGGTTTGTAAATAGTTGACTCTCGTATTATATCTGTAATTACCGTAATAGCCAATAGTGCATCGTTCGGGGAAACAGCAGATTTTTGCCATATCTATACACGAATAAGAAATACTTATACTCATTGGAGAAACAGCATTATTTGGCTTATATTAATATACTTTTTCAAATTTCCTACGAGTATCTATGTTCTCAACAAATGTTTCAATTTTGGCAGCTATAACAGTCAAATAAACAGGCGTTGGCCACTTAGCCCTATGATAGATGCCAGGTGCCTCCACACTCTCCATTCAATCTATAGTGTTAGCTTTTCCCTTGAAATTCTTAATGATACATGAAATTAATGAGCTTTCAATAACTCCTGCAGCTTTCACGGTATAAATTGCATTAAGTGTGCTATCAAGCGTTAGAAACGATCATGATTAAGCACCAGAAAATGTAAATGTATCCTGAACATTTGTTGACGAGTAGTTCTTCATTGTCCGGAAGTATGACAAGTTGCGTTCATTATCCATTATTCCATCATTTAAATTCTATGAGCTGAACATTTAATCGTCGACGGTAGCTCCCCAAGTCACTCTCAGATGATTGCCGAATAGCATTCCATAATTTAGCTATTATATTATTAACTTTTGCGTCTTGTTTACAAAAATTGCTGCAAACTAAATGATGCAGCTCGGCTGCAGGGTGCGCAATGTGAACATGGCTGAAGAAAAACCCTAATTTGCAGCCTAAGACAACTTAATTTGGATTTGTTCTCTGATTTATAGTCTTACTTGAACTAATATACGAATTCAGTAGCAATCAGTGATGAAAAAATACTTTCTGCAGATTTCACAGACATATGCTGCAAAATGGTTCCATTTTTTTGCCGAAAATAATTGAAATCTCTCTGTAGTGAGTTGACTGAGATTGCGGTAGTGAGGAACTGTGGCGTAAAATGAACGACCAATCAGCGTGTCGCTTCCAATATGAGAATGGTCGTGCGGTTCCAGTGCACATATCAGAGATAATATAGTTCGAGTTGAAAGCTTTGCTTTCCACGCATGAATTATTTAAATAAAACTTATAGTTATATTGCAACAGGAAATGATATGTATTTTCTACCGTGGTGGACAAAATGTGGTATTAATTGAATGAAATACTCCATCAATGTCATTGTAACGGGGTTGAACTTGTTCTGTCGTGTTTTGTTGTACGTACAAATATACAGACCATTTCGTATTGATTGGTTCCTCTTCATCAGTTTTATCGTTAACGAGTAAACATTATTTTCTTGATAGTAGGGAAAGCTGTTTTTTTATTACAGATGAAAGCTCTGATGAATAATTAAAACTCACAACACGCATGCTAAATATTATTGTGTGGTATTGAGTTGTTAGCCTAGACTAGCTAGCGCATGAGCTTAATCTCGCCAACTTGTTCAAATGCGCTTATCTGTTTTGCTTATGTCTATGCCAATAAAATGTATCATTAATACATTACTTCGTCGCTTATTAGTTTTCAAATGCAGCTTCATAATTTTGTCCGTTTAAATTTTGAACGTCTGAAAATTAAACATCACACTGCCGTTCAAGATTTCGGAACGTACATACGCACAAACAATGCAGGTAGCTGTTGCGTCCGACCAGTGTGACCGAGCCTGAAACACAGCTGTAGACGGCATGCAACAAGCCTCTTGCAAAAATTGCGTTGCATTGCTTGTGGCTCCAATGTGTCCCCAGCCTAATGCTACACCTGCGACACCATCCGCCTAAATCAACTTCTTGACTTTGCGCTGGCTGGTCGCCTACCCTAGGGGCAGAGCGGCCTGTAGCCGTTGTATTCCATGCACCTCACCATCTCTCCGCGTACATTTGCAGCATTTGCACGGCTCCCCTACCACTTGCACTACATAATATAAAAGACGACTTGCAGTGTACTTCTGATCCTCCACCAGTTTGCATTTCCAAGGCGTCAGATATTTCTGGGAAAGCCCCACTCACTTCCACGATTTTGGGCATATATATCACTTGTTTATTACCTCCTACAAGAAGGTTATGTTTTCGTCGATTTTGTCTGTCACCAAGATAACGCAAAAAAATTTATGTACAGAATTTAACGAAATTTACAGGGATTGGTAAGTGTGTAGGAGGAACACATGATTAACTTTCGGTGACGATCCGTCCATCCCTTTGTTTGTCTGCCTCATATTTCTTAAAGCCATAACTCAACAAACTCAACAAGTTAAGGACAGAGTTTTTTTAAATTTACACGCGTTGTTAGGTATTTCACGAAGTAAAGTTGATCAAATTATTGTGATGATCTGGTTGTTCGTTGTTTGTCGCTGTTTTTAATTTTATGCATGTTACGACAATACTTGAAAAAGTTGTGAATGAATCTTTATGAAATATACAGGAGTTGTTATTACTATTAAAAGGTATGGATGATTAAATTTAAACTTTATCGATTGGCCTTTTTGTGAGTTTGCTCAATGTTTGTCAGAATGTTTTTAGCAGCATAACTAAAAATGTTATTAACGGATCTTCAAGAAAGTTACTGAACTTGTTAAACAGTTAAAAAGCACAAATGATTAGATTTTGGGGCTTAAACAAAGGAAATCATGGTTTCACAATCAACTTGGACTTTTCTTAACCGTTGCCTTGCTTGGCGGAGGTATGCGTTCTCAGGATTAATTCAGTTATGATAATTATTTATCTCAGCTCGAACACCTTGTATTGCTCGTTCGATGCCCCGTGAGGCTCACAAGCTATTTGCAGATCTTGGTGTGCTGACTCGGCAGTTGTGTGTGCATGCACGGCGCCGTGGCGGAACTGCTTTCTTCAGAGATGGGGGTGGGGGTCTCGAGTCATTTGTTCCTTCCGTCAAATTGGCCCCATATTTTGTGACCCGAGGGCGACTGCGACTACACTTGCTCATCTGGGGCCAGTGGGCCTGTACCCGCTGCACAAACCAGTGCATGTGGGTTTCCCAGATGAGGGTGTGGTCTAAGTTGACTTTACCTTTATAAATCTTGTCGGATGACGTAGATTGCCATATTGTCGGTACCTCAGTGGATAATGGAGACTTAGGTTACTGATATCCATATATTTATAGGTTGAGGAATGCACATAAAGTCCGATTTATATCAATTAGACCTGTGGTCTAGGTCTGCGTACTCAAAGACACTGAGAACTGGGATCATTAGGTAAGTGCGCTGCTGAAAGGCAGTACAGAGACCTATGGGAGCTAGCTCCGCACACTGATTGGCTCTCGTCACCACTGCGCTGCAATGTTTTATACCCTCAGCAATCAGGTGTCTCAAGGCGGTGGCACATTCGTCCCCATCGCATGAGAATCAGACCCAGTGTCTAATTCTTACGTCCAAAAATTTTAAAATTTTACTCAAAGCAAAAACTCCAAATTATTCTTGAACGCTTCTGAAACTGAAATTGAGGGTAGAACATTTGTTACCCAGCTGTTACTTGATTTCATAATCTCGTTAATTAATTCTTGAGATTATGTTTGCTGTACTATCATCCTATGACAGTTGTCTTACTCCTCTATTTAATTTCAGCACGCGAACGCATTCAAGCAAGACTATAGATCAAAAGCAATGCACACGAAAACACACAAGATGGACATCAATTTTTTTTTATCGGCCCTCTCAGGACAGAGAAAATGAGGAGTACAACGGAATATCGAAATACATTAGTTACTACCCTAGAAGGAATTATCGATATCAACACGCTATAGTAAAATGCATAGCGCAACAAATTTAAAAGAATGGTATTAAAGGACAACAGTAATTGCATATCAACTAAAATTAAGTGAGCAACAACATTCATCCACGTTTCAGTGGGCATCCAAGTTTGTGTTCGTGTATTTAATATACGTAATGTTGTAAAACTTGTTTATGTTCGATGAATCGGCAGTTAATAACACTTGGCAGTCTACTGTGTACAAGGCACAATTCATCATCGGTAGTAACGTAATACTGATTAGTGGATGTCTTAGTAAATTTGATGAACTAATCAATGTGTCGCGTGTTTAGGTTGCCGCTGTTAAATTTGCATCTGTGTCTTACAGCTTTGAATTGAAGTTCAACCGAGATTCAATACATTTTCAGTAGAGCATTATAGTTTACTGTTGTTTCAATAAAACATTTTTCTAAACTAATAAGACATTCACATTTGTAGGGTTGTAGTAAGTTTGATGTTTGTGTCTCTCGTACACTTTAAATTAAGGTAGCAGTATATCAAAGCTTAGTACGTGTGTTAGAGTAGTGTGGGTGATCCTTATTATCATAGCAATAGAAAATATTGCAGTATCGCTTACGTGACAAAGAATATGTTGGACATGTACTGAGTCAAGCATAGAAAACAATATCTATCTCTATCTATCTATCTATATTATACTAAAGTCTGTGAACCGGTCTTGCTTGTGTCTTGCTTGTGTCTTGTGTCTTGCTTGTGTCTTGCTTGTGTCTTGTGATCTTGTTTGACACATCTTCTTCACTTTTAGATAGGGAAGAAATTCGATGGA
>LQNS02278124.1:4464301-4479959 GCA_001587735.2 Parhyale hawaiensis | reverse complement strand
ATTTTTTCTCTTCTCGTTTCTCCATTCGTCTACATTCTACTAACATAATGGCAATAGCTCATAGAGGATTGGGGTGTAAATCCCGGTGTCTTTTTGGGAATGGGCCTTTTGGTTCGTCTACTGCCGCCTATCTAATCTAATCTAATCAAAATTACAAACACTGTTAATATTCTCATAAGGCACAAGTGATCAGCTTTTGGTGTTGATAGAAAGAAAATCATATTTTCAGAACCGATTCAAATTTTTCGTTACCACTGCCTTACTTGGCGGTGGTATGCACTCTCAGGGTGCTCTAGTTGTTATTATCTTAATGCGTAACGATACATAATTTGATTTGCTATGTGTAAACATTTGAAGCTCTTGTCACGCTCACTGAACCATTTGCTTCAAGACTGTGAAACGTTTCTGTGCTCGACTGCAAAGCGCAGCTGGCTAAACATCGCCTGTTAATCCTAAATTCGGTTGCACATTAACACAGAAGTCGCACTGGTGCACAATTGAACATCCGATTACGTTGCCACGAACAACATTTCGGCTTGCTTATAGCTATATCACCGAGAACAATATTTAAAACAGGAGTCATTTCTTGAAGTTTTTATGATATGAAAAGCGGTAATGGGCAAGCTTTGAGGGCACCTCGACCTAAATTTTGCCCGCAACTGTACTGTTGATTTGAGTATTGTGACACCCGGAAGAAAATCCAAGTCATTGAGTGGTATAGCTACTAGAACATTTTTTGCTAGAATTAGGAATGGCTAGCCGCATTTATTCCCCTGGGGCCAGTGGGGCTGTATCCACAGCACGAACTTGTCCGTGTGGGTTCCCCAGCTGAGGGTGCGGTCAAGTTGATTTTATCTTTGCCTTTTAAGTAACAAATATGTGTCGGCCTCATACAGCCCGCTGTTCAGGAGGCAAAGTTTGCGCAGTGAGCAAACCTCTGGCAACGGCGAATGTCTGCCGGGCAGCGGGCAAAATGTGCTGCCGCCAGACAGAGTCATCTGTTTGCCGGACAAATCCCCTGTTTGCCAGGCAAAGTCTTCTATTTACTGGCCGAATTGTCTGTTTGCCGGCTAAATCCCTTGTATGCTGGGCAATGCTTACCCGTGTCGTAGGGCCTTCTTTTACCAGTCAGCCGCGACTTGAGGCAGTTGGATTTATAAATTTGTTCAAATGATGGTGTACACTCTAGCGGGTTGTGCGTGGTAGAATGCACTCTAATTCTTCGTTGCTAAATTTGAACATCTAATTTGGGCACAAAAAAATTGAATTTTAGCTCTGAGTTGCTTACCAGCAAAGTTTTTTCTGTATATAAATTACACCTTACCATGTGTTACTTTTTAGTTGGATGAGAAGTGAAAGAAATTTACGCACAGGTACTTTGTACTAAGTAAGCATTAAGTATACACTGTGGAAATTATATTGCTAATCTAGAATGTATATTTGCTTTATGCCGTGGCCACAGTATGCAGTCGCGCCCTCAAAATATGAGTGAAGTTTCAACTCCACGTACTCATGCGGGCATGAGCTGAAAGCCCGTTTGTAACTTGATCGTGCGATTGCATAGCGTGGCACCGGCATAGAATTACAGTAAGATAAAGAAAAAGTAGATATATGTCCACATCTAATAAAAGTCTTCAATTTTGAAGCGGTGCACTAGCATATTTCGTTAACTAATACTGGACACTATCCCTTCTAGCAAAATTTTAAACCATTTGCCCTCCTCTAATATTGGTAATTGCTTACCCAGCGCCATGCCTCTTAACATACTGTTGATGTAAAATTAAATAGAGGTAACACACGTCTTCGTGTAGTATAGGTAATTGATTTCCAAGCTGTATACTAGTACACTACCTTAGCCTAAAAATATACCACTAAGAAGATATAAAAGGAATGTGATTCGATGTCTGACATAGGTTCAACTGTATATCTGCACCTTACCTAATGAGTACTGAAAATATTTCATTATGTTAATGAAAATATAAATAATGTACTGTACCAATGTCCACGTTTGATTTACTGTAGGGTACTGATTTCAATAATGCATACAAGTATACCAGCATTGTGGTGAAAAAACAGTAGATTGTGCATACGTATAAGAAAAAATTATGAAAGATACATTACCTCTGCTAAAAATGTTCTTGGTTGTCCCTTGTGAGGGGAAATCGTAGGTTACGCTGCGCTAATAAAGAAAATTGGTGCATCTTTCCTTTTCCACGGCTGCTTTGGATTCTACTTCTCTCGTCTCATGTGTCGCATGATATGTCTGCCGCTACCTAGACTAGCTTATCCCTAACTGAAATAAGTTCAACTTAACCTGGTCATGAATAACAAACCTTAAATTGCTTCAGCTCTTGCAATATCCAAAGCAAAAGAAGAAAAAAACAATTTCGGAAAGAGTGTAACAATGCTATAGGGAAAATTCAGCCTAAATGAGTTCTAACACTAACATCGAGGAGAAAAGACCCTAACATGCTTTACGTATAGGAGAAAAGTGGAAGAAATCACCGCCAAGTACAGCACAAACGCAAAGCCTACATCTTCGACTAGAGTACACCAAAAATGTACTGTGGACATTAAACGTTATAGTGTGAAATCATTTCTAGACAGCATATGCGCTTCCTCCTCGTCTATCCTGGCTTTTTATTCCCATGTCCCTTATATCTGCAGTTTTACTTACTCTTCTGGGGCCAGTAGACCAATATCCACCGCACAAATCTGTGTGTGTGCGTATCGGTTTCCCAATATTATTATTGAGGATGTGGTCCAGTTGAGTTTTCCTTTACTTCTGTTAGATCACCTTTGTTGTGGAGCTGGAGACTTAAACTGCTTAATATTACAATTTTTCTTTGCGGTATTACGTAGTAGTGCTATTTTTACGACAAATGAATGTTTGCTGCTAGTGTTATAGAGTTATATCACTATTTCGTAATAAAAGCTCTATTTGACATAGATCCCTGCTATCCACCTGGCTGTAGCAGACCTTGTGTTCTGCACAGCTATGCTGAGGGTCCCGGGAACGATCCCCAGGGCAGATGAGCGATCTTTATCATGACGCTCGGGGCGCTCAATCAGCAAATTTGGTTGGTGTGCATAGCTGTCATTGGTAAACCTACCATGGGGTAGGAGGGTGGCGGGAGAATTGAATCATATGCTAAATGTTACATTGTTTTTAGCCACCCGTCGTCGGCTGCAGCTACGCTTACTCTTCTGGGGCCATATCTCCCGAGCGTCTTTGTTTCCTAGGGGAAGGTGCAGTCAAAGTTAACTTTACATTTAGTTCGCGCCTACTCGTAAAACTTTCACCTACACTACCTATATATTTCTTATACCACTCAATATTAGGAGAAAATAACACAACTCCACGTCTATGCACATACGGGAGCTATGAAACTTGGTTGAACTTGAAACTTGGCTGAATGGTCCTTTGGGGCCGTGAAAGATTAAGATTCTATTTGTTTCGGACACCTGACATTTCGAATACACTGAGCGTTCGTGCTGCAATGTGAACGAGCTCTGTATTTTTCTGCCAAGTGACACATTAGCTCCTGCGACGACCCTGATAGTTAGCAGGGCTAATTCAAGCAGTTTGTTCTGCTACAAACTGGCTTCATAAGCGCTTAACTGGTTCACTTATAACGTCACATGAACATCGCCCATCTAACGCAACCTTGGGTCGTCACTTACTACCATTGTGCTACCAATTGGCCAGAAAATGCTTAACTGGTTCACTGATGCCATTTGAACATTGCCCAACGAACGCAACCTAGGCTCAACACTGCCTGCCATCAGCATGGTATGTGGAGCTACCAGTTGACTCCAAACACATTCGCCTGGCACACCGGTCGCTTGTACTGGCATCTGTGATCGACGTGCAGCATAGAGCCGCGGCAGAGAAAATAATTGCTATCTGGATCATCATCAACTACACTTTTGATGTTTGTGTCCTTCAGCAGGATATCATTTTGAATTGTGACTCTGTCGTGATTTCTTTTCATGTCCACGTAGAACCACTCGGTCTCTTCACACTCGGTGTCGGTCTTCGCGGACTTCCCTCCAAGGCAAAGCTCCATCATGATGGGCATCTGCTCTTCAAACCTGACCGCCACCAGCCGGAATCCCGGCAGGGCTTCACACGCCGTCTTCGCTGCAGCGTAACCCCCAACTTGGTTTTCTAGTTTCCGGTAGATGAGGTTGTCGGCAGCCCAAGGTTCTACGAGTTCTGTTGAAAGAGGACATGCATAGCTTTAGGGTTTATCAACAACTAAAGTAGCACACGAAAATCTTCGAAGCTAGACTGTATTCTGCCGCGAAGACTCTATGAGATATACTGGTGTACTGTTACTAATAGTCGCATATGAACGTTTGTTTAATGGGAAGCTTCAACTATCAAGAACAGTGAATCCCATTTTTAGCCACTGTAATTGGTGGATATCTTGCTGAATATTGCAAGCTTTTTATCAGTGAGGACACGTTAGCTCTGCCACTTCGATGGAGCACAGAGCCACTAATGTGATTCGAGTCAGTATATCCTCCACTGTGTGCAGGAAGTCGAAGATCTCCTAGGGGTGAAATCTAGATAAATGTGTGAAAAAGAGATACCACGTGCAAGATTTCTTTTTGATCAAGAAAACGTTTCGCCAAAGGGAAGAAGTTACTACGAGGATGAAGTAAAAAATCTCCAGGTGGATTTGCCTTCTTGAACAAAAAGTCTGATCCCTGTAGAAGAACTATCTGTGAAACAATAGCCCTTTGAGAACAACAAAAAGATCTAGAACGCCTCGGTGTCGTAAGACCATCACCCGCGGTAGGGGGCAAATTCAATGAAGTCATTTTCGATGAACAAATTGAGCGCACAGCCCCAAGCGCTTAGCCCCAATCCCTCTTCAATAATAACATAGGAAAAAATAATAGAACGCCCTTTTCTCCAGACGGTCTACTGCGGTGGAGGCAAATTCACCCCGGTGGACGAAAATTCAACGCCGTCATTTTTTATGGCCAACTAGGTCTGGTGGCATGGGTCACATCTAGATCAATCCACTAAACTCCCTACAAAATTATAAACATTGCTCGACTCCTTCGACCACTTATTGGGTGGACAGACATACATAAATGTATATACAAATATATGTATTTACAGTGCCTAGACATAAGTATTTGCACAACTGTATTTTTATGTATTTTAGAAAATTTAGGGACTGCTTTAGGATAATTAATACAGGAAGTTTATATAACATATATATAATAGAATATTTAAACAGAACAGTCATATGTACACTTATAACAAGAAAATTTAACACAAGTAAAAGTAATGAGGGACAAAAGTATTTGACCAAAATCAATATGATGTTGAATCTTTGATATTTAATAGTACAATTTGAATAAATTAGTTTGGAAGTTATTCTAGAACGTTCACGAAACGTCTCGAAACAAATGCAATGTAAACAAACCACAGCCGGCGCAATCAGTACCTCTCTAGACCTCGTAGAAGTCGCGCACACTCTCACTACAATGCCCAAAGTTTAAGGAATACCTGAAGCTACTCGTAAACGGATAATTCAACTTCGTAGTGAGGGATTAACTTATACAGTAATAGCAGAACGTGTCAATGTTCATTTTTCAACTGTTGGAGCAATATTCCGCAAGCATCAAGTGACTAGGGCGGTCTCCGACCTGCCATGAGCTGGAGCTCCGCGTATGCTCATGGGTCGTCCTCGGCGCTACATGCTACGTAAGGTGACTAATGACCCCATGACAACTCTTGCTGCCTTCAGAGTGAACTGGCGTCTCAGGGACTGCATATCAGCAAGAAAACTATTGCTTGGGAATTGAACCGTACTGGCATTCATACATACACTCCTCGCAAAACTCCTCTTCTTACAGCAAAACATGTCAAGAGCCGCTAAACATTTGCCAAAGAACACCTGGACAAAGGAAATGAGTTTTGGGAAGGGGTTATATGGTCTGACGAAACTAAAATTGAACTTTTTCGCCGAAACGGAGCTCGGCATGCATGGAGTAAACGTGGTACTGCCTATGACCACAAGAACACCATCCCCACCGTGAAGCATGGAGAGGGCAGCATCATGGTGTGGGGTTGCTTTACCGCCCATGGTGTTGGGATCTTCATATCATTGATGGCAAGATGAATAGTTTCATGTACAGGGAGATCTTAGAGAAGAAGATGCTTCCAAGTGCCAAAAAATTCTACGGACCGCACAGGTGGATCTTCCAACAAGATAACGGCCCCAAGCATACTGCGAATTTAACGAAAGAATGGTTTCAAAAGAAGAAAATAAATGTTCTTCCATGTCCTAGCCAATCACCGGACATTAAACCAATAGAAAATTTGTGGCGTCATTTTAAATCTGGTGTCCACAAACGGTGTCCCAAAAACCTTGCTGAATTAAAGGTTATCTGCATGGAAGAATGGAAAAAAATACCATCAAGTGAATGTGAAAAGTTAATTTCCAGCTATAACAATCGTTTTCATGCTGTTTATTGCCAATAACGGTCACGCCACCAAGTACTAATGTCATAATTTTTTTTTTGTCAAATACTTTTATCCCTCAATACTTTTGCTTGTGTTAAATTTCCTTGTTATAAGTGCACATTTGACTGTTCTGTTTATATATTCTATTATATATATGTAAGATAAACTTCCTGTATTAATTATCCTAAAACGCTCGCTAATTTTTTTTAAAATACGTAAGAAATAGAGTTGTGAAGATACTTATGTCTAGGCACTGTAAATCTTCAACATTATCACCTCTCTCACTTTGTTCGCGGGTGATAATAACAGATCCCCAGTGGGAGAACTCGTGGTGAAATGAATACTTAATTCTCTCTCCGAAAGGTTTCCGTGATCGTGAAAAGGGTTCTTAACGAGAGAAGTTGCTGTGAACAGAAATCTAATAGAAACTTTGTAAAGATATGTATCTGCTAACAGAAAAGTCAATGATCCGCTTTGGGAGAAATCTTCGTGACAGATTAAAGATTCTCTTGGGAGAAATCTTTAACGCCGACACTTAAAAATAACACTGACCTCTCTTTACAGAGTAGATAGCGTGACCTCGCTGACTAGGCATGTTCGTGTAGACGCTCGTGTTGGTGAGGAGGCACCTCGACGCGTTGGTTGCAGGGTTGTAGAAAGTGAGGGAGGTGCAGTTCGGCTGCACCAGACAACGAACTCGGCACTCGCCTGTTAAAACGAAATGAAGCCATTCAGGCTTGGCTTCTTCGAAACTTCCGACAGGAGCTTTGGCTTTGTAATTTTGAATGCCGATGCAAATGTCAGAAGCAGCGCGATTGCGGTCAGCCTGCTAAACACTAAATTTTATAGATCAAGATTGAGTTTCTGTAGGTCTCAAGGGTAACCTGTTGAAGTTGAGCGCATGAAACTCAATTTATTCAGCAGGTCGAAGCCAGTGCACCTGAGTCAAGTTTCAAACAAGTCAAGCATCGAAGGATTAATTTTGACGCCCAGTCGAGCATGCCTTTGCATTTTGTACGCTTAACAAGATTATTTCCATGATTCGGACTGTACAGAAAAAATGTGCTGTTATTGCTTACATTCACTTTTAGTTGAGCAGTGTGCATCGAATTAAAAAAAAAAATGCCCCAGATACGCGATTTTGGTATGAATATTATAACACGCGCTCCAAATAAATAACATATCGAAGAACCCGATGTCTTCGGCGGGCAGGATTAAAAAGACCAACGGGCCGTATGTTGTCCGCTGGCCAAAATTACCCTCCCCTCTCCTCCTCTTGGTCTTTAGCGTTATTAGGACTACGCCTAAACTGCTTCCCCGGCAAATTTGTCCTTCCTTACCCGATGTGCTTCACTCCTTTTAGTTAGCCCTCTCTCTCCTTATTTAGTCTGCCTGTCTTGTAAGACTAGCCTATTTGATATGTTGCACATAGTCCACGCTATGATAGAAAATCCTAACCCTAGTATTCCTCTTGTAATCTTTTTCGTCCCACTGTAGTAGCAGCCTTGGGTGCTGAACTGGTGCGCACGGGGTGCCAAGTTGGTGAGCGATCATTGTGACACCCGGCGCCCTGGTTCAGCAGTTGCTGGGTATGGAGCTTGCCCAGAGATGGGAGGGTGTGGGGCGCCGGTCGTTGTACCTTTCAACGATGACGCCATAGTTCTTCTCAATTTGTGTTCAACTGCAGCCGTACTTACTCCTCGGGGGCCAGTTGGCCTCTAACCCCAGCACGAACCGGTGCGTACAGGTTTCGCATGGAGGGTGCGGTCATGTTAACTTTACCGTTACCTTTCTTTCAGACTTGCTACGCGATATTCAAAGTACTCGGGTTCCCCCATTCTTACGTACCATAAAGAGGGTTTACTTTATCCCAGCGAGGTAACTTTGTGTAGTCGTCGTTTTTTCCCAATTTGTTTGAAAACGACAGGTGAGCAAATTTTATAGAATATAAATAGTATACTTCATATGTTAGTGGAATAATAAAACTTCCGGGCAGCACTATCGTGCCTCACGACGATTTTACGTTCACGTTAGCTTTCCTGCGCGCGCCACCACTAAAATAAACACTACCTAGGCAAACCTAACCTAGCCTAACCTAACCTTCCCTTACCTAAACTAACCACCTAACCTAACCTCCTGACCTAACCTTCCAACCTAACCTAACCTTCCAACCTAACCTTACCTAACCCAACCTAACCCAACCTAACCTAACCCAACCTAACCTAACCCAACCTAACCCAATCTAACCTTACCTAACCTTACCTAACGTTATCTAACGTTACCTAACGTTATCTAACCTTACCTTACCTAACCCAACCCAACTTAATCAGCGATACAGTGAGCAGCGCGGCGCACCAACTTGAACGCCGCTCACGCGTACACGATCTGCGTACACAAACACGCACACATCTCCGTCGTGAGAGACGATAGAGCTCCCGGGCACTGCCTACTTTTTCCAATTAGAGAAACTTCTGCACAGAGTTACCGCAGTGCTTTTTCTCATCCAAAAGCACCAGTACATTTTTTTTTTCAGCTCAAACTTATCGAGACAAAAAATGGGCCATCAATACTTACAGTGAGTTGTGTCGTTGACGATTTGATACGCCTGCTTTGCTGTAATCCCACGGCCCCTGATGCTGTAGAAGTGGTGATCAGTCATAATTTTTTCTTGGGAAATCGTAGAATTTTCCGGGCGTTCATTTTGTCCACCAGGAATGGTGGGCGTTTCAATATGCTGAGTCGTTTCCATGCAGTAAGGCTCGGGATCGGAATCCCGAGCCAGATAGCCCAACGTGAACGTTACCATCAGGAAAATTTGAAACGTGTATATGATATACCAGTGTTTACTTCTTGTTTGGAAAGTCATCGCTCCGGTATAGGTTGCTAATGGTTGTTAGTTGAAAGTAGTTGGAAATCCCTAATTAGGTTTGAGAGTTAAAGCTTTTATTTTCTAAAAAGTTACTCTTTGAAGCTGTGGATATTAATTTCTCTTAGCACTACGTAAATGTAAAAATTATTTTTTTAATGGTAATGCTGAGGGAGGAGATAGGTAAAGCTATTATTATTTGAAAATGTATAAAATTGCAATATTAGATTCTTTTGAAGGTTAGCAGCGGTTATAATTTATGTTACGTGATGCTTGCCTACTTTTGGTACTTCATTCAACAAAAATATAAATTATGCTAATCTGTGTGTGATTCCATCCATACGTCCGTTTACACATGAACTCGGTAGCCAAAACGATGTGCGAGTTGAACGCTGGCCCATAAGTTGAGCCTGCGACTATAATTATTTACTACATTCTCCTTAGGGGTCATAGGATGGACCCTGGGAGCAGCGCCTCCAGGGAAAATGTATTGGATATCCTACTAGTATTCTATAGTTTAACCACCGCTACCACATAGCCAGTAGGTTACCTTTACCGGTAGCTAGGCCTTCAGGACTTATGTATTCCGTGCCCCTTTGCTTCCTTCTTCTTACTCCTACTGATGATGCTTTGTTCTGTTCTTCCTCTTCTTTTCCGACTTGCTGTGCCCACGCGAGTTAACTCGTGCATAAGTTCCACGGTTCTCTTTACATTCTTTTTGTTCCGCCTCTCTGTGAATCACAGTGTACTCTGTGGGTAGGGAGGCTGAAACTAGAATACTACTACTACTATATAGTACAGTAGGTCCCCATCTGACGTCGTTCCAAAATTGTATCGTTTCATCGATGCGTCGCTCACTAATATTAATCTGTGGCCCAGCAGGGGCCTAGTGTAAGGCTTGTTTTCTTCCCCAACCAAGGTCCAGTATGTTAGTGAATTGTCTTTTATGGCTAGTGTGAATTTCCATTTCCTATATTCACGAGTATAACATATAAAGTTGTGGCAATAAGTATATAAAACACCCCCTAAAATACTAATAACTTTTTAATTATGCTACATTATTCCATGAAAGTTTAAATGTTACTTCTATATGGCATGAGAATCAGTGTATATTTTCGGTTTCATGATAAGTTTCCTGAAAAATGTTATGACCAAAAGTACAGTTGTAAGAGTGAAAATAAGTATCAGACACGTTTCATTATAAAAAAAATTAGCCCACATTTAGTATTTACAGGCATTCACTTACTGCAATATTGCAACACACCTATTTTGCATATTGAACCAATGAGATTTTTGGGAGCTCAGTGGGAATTTCATGTCAATATTCTTTTATGCAAGATTTTAGGCATTTTTTGTTTGCAATATGACGTGCATTATGGCGAACTCATTGCGACAAAATTCCCATTGAATTTCTATTGGGTTCCAGTCCAAACCTTCATTGTTCATTTCGAACCAGTCTTTTGTCAGCTTTGAGGTGTGGATGGCTGCATTGTCCTGCTGAAAAGTTGCCTTATTGTCATGTACATCATGCAGAAATGGAACGAAACTTTCTTCTAATACACTAATGTATCGAGCGGAGTTTTGTCAACCTTCCATTATTTCTAACTTGGCTCTTTCAGAGACAAAAAAGGCTCCTCCGATTGTTACCGATCCTCCTCAAAATAGTCTTTTTGAAAACTGTTTCTCTTCTTTCCTCAAGTCATGCCAGTAGCACCGAGAGCCGTCAGGCCAGTCCAAATCAAACTTCTTTTCGTCGCAAAAGATCACTTTGTAACATTTGCTTTCACCCATTCAACACGCAACTTCTTGTGTTCAGCAGTCACAGCAGGTGCCGTTTTTCTGCTTTGATGCATGAAATTTGGGAGTCGTGCAACAGTAGACGAACTCGTCTTTGAAGTGATCGGTAGGTTTTGAGATTGTTACACTTCTTTGAGCAGGACTGACCCTTAGATGAATCCCGAAAAAGTCAACGCCATGGCAGCATTTGTAATTTTTGGTGGACGTCCTGGCCATTTTTTTTTTTATGTTTGTTTGTTTCTTTGTTTTTTGTTCCATATGATTGAGGGTTCTTCAGAAAGTTACAACAGTGCGAGACCTGGATATTTCTTTTGCAATGAAGCTAATGGATTTTCTACCCTGGTTGTACGCACAAATTTTACCTTTCTCCATGTTAGTAGGGGGGTAGGCATTCCGTGGCATCCTGCAGAGGCTGTATTTACCAGTTTATCACTGTTTACGTGTGTTCTGGTGAATCGTGACGGCAATTAGGGCTACTTACGAACTGAATGTGAACTTATTCTTTCTTTGGCAATGTGAAGTAGAACGGATATAGACCAATTTTTCAAAAGCGTCTTAAACTTATGTTATTTCCACCTTTAAAACTGTGCTTTTGGTGATAACTTTTTTACTTGTCATGAAACTGATTATATGCCTACACAGATGCTCATACCATGTAGAAGCAACGCTCAAATTTTCATTGTGAAACGTGGCATAATTAAAACCTTATTCGCATTTTTACAGGGTGTCTGAGACTTATCGCCGCCACTTTACTGCATTATTATGTTGTTTTACGTCCATAGAAAGGGTTGGCTGCGATCTAAGAACAAATTTGACTAATATTGCGTTTCGGGAATGGATCATCGACGTAGGTATGTCGAGAACCTACTGTATTTTGCTTCTAAAACCCAATCGGTTAATGGAACACTACCGGCGTTATTTGCAGACAGAGCTTATGTACGAGAGTACAATGTATTCCGAACCCGTTACTTTGTCGACGATGCAAATCAGACTTCAAATAAAACTCGTAAAACCTGTCGTGCATCGACTGACAAGTCGAAAGAACTCGATAACCTTCTCCTTCTGCCATGCTATTAGAAGTGGCAAAATGCAGTCAGCTTTAGATTCGTCCCCACATAATTTACTGAACATGTCAATATTTTCCTTCATTCCCAATGCAGCTCGGCCATTTATTACAGAATGGGAACAGCAATTTCTTTATGTCTAGTAGTCCCTTTCACAGTTGGGCCGCATTAATGTCTCATATTTTACGCCATGTAGCAATAGTTCCTATCATTATATGACTAATTTTCCTCATCTTTTGTCCTTGTTGCTCATCAATTGCCATTGACAGCAATGGTTTGACACTGCCGTTTTCTTGTCATTTGGAATCCCATCAACTTTTTTGCGCTTCCCTTAGTGTGAAATTTTTCTTTCATGTTACTCATGGTAATATCAGCTTCCCAACCTGTAATTCTACCATAATATTGAACTATCTGCGCTCGCAACCGTTGCAGATCTTTGGTGCTCACGTGTGGATATCGGAATCATGCGCTGCACTTGCATTGCTAATTTTCATTACCTCGTTATGAATCTGTTCTCCCATGATGCGGGGGTTTGCTATAACATTTTGGGTCGAATATCTTACTGCATTTAGTTTTCTTAGCACCCCTCATTTAGGTAAGTTAAGCTCGTATCCAGGATACTCGATGGTTTCATATACTCTGGAAGTTTTTTTTTTCATGTGAAAAATTGTTCTGTTGAAAGAAGAATCTATATTAGAGAAAATTATTTGCTGCCAAGATATTCTCTTGTTCTTTACCCACCTGCTGTAGGCAGGTATTATGGCCAACTAGAGCACTCTGAGAGCGCATAAATTCGCCAAGCGAGGCAAAGAAAACGAAAAATGTAAATCGGTTTTGAAATTATGCCTTCCTTTGTATCAACGCTAAAATGTAAGCATTTGGGCCTCTCTACTGTATTAACAGTTTCAATAATTTTCTTGAAGATCCGATCAAAACTTTTTGAGTCATGCTGCTAACAAACATTCTGACAAACATTAATCATACACACACATAGAGCAACCGATGAGCACCAAAATTTTATCATTTATGTCTTTCAACATTGCTAACAAATCTCATAAATTTCATAAAGATCCGTTCGTAATTTTTTTAATTATTTTACAAGCAAGCATAAAATCAAACGCAAGAACGAACCGACGAGTAAACAGATCATCATTTACTTTATGATATATCCCTAAAACCTCGTGTAAATTTCATAAAAATTAGTTCTTAACATTCTGAGTTATAGAATTGAGAAAAAGAAATAGGCAGCCAAATAAACGGATGAACGGTTCTTCACCATAAGTTACTGTTTCTCGTAATATACTTATCTCTGTAAATTTCGTTCAGATCCGTCAAAGCTTTTTGAGTTATCTTGGTGATAGACAGAGAGATAGCCAAAAAGACAATTTCGTAGAAAATATAACCTCTTTGGTGGTGGTAACTATCTGATCGGTCCTTATATCCTTGCGGGGGTAACCACAGTACAGGAAAGGGAAGTGCTTTCATACAGGGGGGTTGGCAGGGCCACCTCCAGCTGACGGCTACGCGTCACTAGCACTTGCGTACTCAGAGGAATTACTGAAATAAATACGTTGCAATTCGAAAACTCTTGATTAACCCTTCTAGTCCCGGGTTCAAGTCATGGAATAATTGCGAGTAAATAAAAATGTACCCAAAAAAGCATGTAATGCTTTATAACACTGTGTTGCTAATACAGCAAACATATGCAGTAAGTCCCTTGCTCAAGTTTCACCGCCTGCATGCAGCAATTATCTGACTCACTCCTAGTTGATCCCGTGAAAAGTTCTGCGCCTCGCCCCTAGTTTTACCTGTTGTATGTTTCTCTTGATCAGTTAGCTGCGTAGTCAAGATTCCAGGACGGTATGCGGGAGCGCAATGTAGGAATGACAAAGATTAAACTTCAGCAATAACTAGCTGAAACCTGTGGAAATTCCACAGAACGAAAGCAATGTTCTTCAGTGATATCTTTAACCCATATCATCCTAGTTTTTTCTCTATCTTATAGCGAAGGAGTCTGTGGAATTTTTACAGAACAATGAATTATTGTTCCTCAATTATGACGCGATCGGACCCGCACCATGCATATGAAGGGTAAAAAAAAATGTTCTAATCAAGCAATGAATATTCGACCTAAGATCTGCGAGCAGTGACTGCTTAAATTTAATAATAATATTTATTGTAACAAACCTATACAATGGTTGGTCACGCGCTCTTCTATAAGCTTTCGTAGATAAGCTTTTCGAGCAAGATAAAATACTTATGGATATTACATAAAAATTATTCTATAGTCGAGACTGCAGGTACACGAGACACAGGCGCTACAAATAGAGCCCATGACCACAAATGTTTCCGTGTATCCTCTGTTACAACACACACGTTTACAAAGAAGGACACTTGAAAAACAAGAGCACACACTCACGGAAGAGCTTCACAGTCGATCAACGCGCACAGGCGCAACAACTTGTCTTATAATTTTCATCAGTTGAATCACTCACTATTTTACAAATGTTTACATTTCTTAATAAATTGTTTCAGCAGGTGTTACTCGTCTTTCTCGCATATTACTTTTAGGAATTACTGATCCGCAGTCGAAGGAGCTCATTTATTACCTCTGCCAGGGAGGCTTTGTTTTAGTCAGGTTTGTCTTTCTGTCTGTCTATCATCAAGATAACTCAAAAAGTTATGAACCGACTTTGACGAAATTTGCAGGGATTATTAGGTATGTTAGGAGGAACAGATGAACAAATTTTGGTGACGATCCGTCAATCCGTTTGTTTGTTGCCTTATTTTCTCAATGCTATAACTCAAAATGTTATGGACTGATTTTGATGAGATTTACATGAGTTGTTAGGTATATTATGAAGAGCAGATCACCAAATTTTTCTAACGATCAGTTTGTTTGTTCGTTCGTTCGTTTTTCACTGCTTTTAATTTTATGCTTGTTAGCACAATAACTCAAAAAATAATTATTGGATTTTTATGAAATTTATAGGACTTGTCAGTAATGTTAAAAGGAATAAATGATCAAACTTTGGTGAAGATCGGTTAGTTCGTTTGAATGTTTGGCTCATGTTTGTCATAATGCTTGCATGTTTAGCTGCATAACTCAAAAAGTTATGAACGGATCTTCAAAAAATAACTGAAAATGTTAACAATATTGAAGGATACAAATGATTAGATTTTGGTGTTGATATAGAGAAAATCATAGTCTCAGAACCAATTTTAACTTGCTTGGCGGAGTTATGCGCTCTCAGAGTGCTCTTGTTTATCACTAAAACGTTGTTATTTTTCTTACATTTTCAACTGGTGTTAGGCCCTCAGTTCACCTACCGGATGCACTGTCACGATCATGTGATACCACACCTTGAGGCAAAGCTATAAAAGCTCTCTGTACCATTATGAGTCAGCTCAGAGCGCGCCTGTGACTAAGTAGGCCAACAT
>LQNS02278124.1:4440818-4454868 GCA_001587735.2 Parhyale hawaiensis | reverse complement strand
TTTCCCTTCTCCCTTGATACCTTAGAGATAGTCGCCACGTCGTCTGACCACGCCGAAGCCAGCATCCGCGGTGCCAGCCAAGTTAACCCAACAGGATGTTCCGTAGCACGATTCCTGCAAGACGCTAACAGGAATGGTCTCACACTGGTCTTAAACTTTTGATCCGGACTTCATACATCACTTTGTTCCTTTGCCTCGCGTACGTATTGGTAGGAGAATAAAAGTGGAAGAAATTCTTGCTCAGGTGATATATATTGCGTAAACATTAGATAGAAGCTGTGTAGATTCTGTTACTAGTCTAAAACATATTTGTTTTACACCGGAGCCACAGCGTACAGCCGCACGCTCAACATATCATCGGGCGTTCAGCTCTCACATTGTCCCGATACACCTGGTAGGCGGTAGTCTAGATGCGGGTGCGGGCTGAATATCCACTCATCAGTTGAGCATGCGATTGTACAGTGTAGCGCGGGCATAGATTTGCAATAATAGTGAAAGTCTAATTTTGAAGCGGTGTACAAACAAGTTTCGTTAACAAGGAATCCTTACTATGAATGCTAGAAAAATCATAATAAACATTTGCACACATCCGATACAGGTAAGTGATTGACAAGCGGTATGCCCGTACACTATACCTTAGTCTAAAAATGATGCTATTATTTTAAGAGAATATACAGGAAATGTGTGTCCGCATCTTACATAGGTTATTTATTTTCGAACTGTACTGTATTCAAGCACCGTCCTCTATGAGTGCTGATTAATATACAATTAATATAAAAAAATTACAGATAACTTACCTGTGTCCATGTATTTTATGGGTTAATGATTTTCAAATTGCATACGAATACGGTATGTCAACTGATGATTATGCTGAAAAATACAACCTATTCAACATGTAAACAAAATTACGCAAGATATTGTTGTCTTTGGTGATACACATAACCTGAAATGTCACATATCATGGGAAATCGTAGGTTTCCCTGTGCTAAAGAAAAAAAAACTCTTGGGTCTTCTCCGTTTGGCAGCTCGATTGGATTTTACCTTTGTCTGCTTATTCTTCGCATGTTATGTCCAACGCAGATGAAACTAGCTTATGGCCAACCGATATGACTTTAACTTAACCGTGTCCAGAAGAGCAAACCCAAATTTAATGCAGCTCTTGCAATATACAAATAATAAGGAAACCACTTTCGACTCGTATCCGAAAGTGCTGATCTATTTCACTGATGCCTTTTGAACATCGCTCAATAACGCAACCTCTGGTCCACACCAGGAAGCAGAGAAGGCAATGGGGTGGACTCACCTGGTCAAAAATAAAACAGCCGTGACCGCATATGTCGGCGAATGACGTCACTTAGACCAGTCGAAGTTTGTAACGGTGGAACTTTGGGCCTTCGTTGGTTAAGTTCTTAATCCTTACCAGAAATGTAACTAGTGTCATGTTCTTGACACGAGAGAAACCATAAGAACAGTTATTGCTCAAACTGTCTGTACGTGACGACAGATATTTTATCATGTTGTGTGTATGGGATATAGCTTAAGTAGCTGGCCAGCCTGGAGCGGGAGGTTAAAAGGATGTTAGTAAATGTTTTGTGAACACTAGTGTTGACTGAATATGAGGTGTAAATGAGGCCTCACTGAAAAAAAGGAAGTTAGTTCAGGGCGCCATGCCAGAACAGATTTGGCCTCGGACGCTGACAGCCTCCACTGCAGTGTTTTCTTGATAATTATCTTTACTGGTAAATTAGTTTTGTTCATTTATTTATATGATTAAGAACCTAAAGTTTGCAAGTGGCAACTTTCTGGAGATATCAACAAAATACTCATAGACTATTCAGTTGTACTGTTCGTCAATGTGATGTCAGTGATGACGTTACTTTTTTACACTATAGTCAAACCAGCGAAGCAGTCCTCAAGGGGCGGAACTGAATTGAACGCAGCAGTTCCAAATCTAATCTACTGACTAATGCACTTTAAGTATTCGAATATAATATAATTTTGTCGATTGAGACGAGTTATACCACGCGCTGAAGTGAGATTTGGACAAGTTGCTTTGCGTTGTTAGCCACGCCCATCAGACTACCTTACGCTGGTTTGACTATAGTTTCACGTGAGTCCAGCCTTTACGCTCTTTGCTTCCTGGCAAACTCTTTCTGCCATTTGCATGGTATGTGGCGCTACCAGTTGACTCCAAAAACGTTCGCCTGACACACCGGTCGGTTGTACCGGCATCTATGATCGACGTGAAGCTTGGATCCGCGGCAGAGAAAATAATTACCCAACGAAGCATTGTCAACTACACTTTTGATGTTGGTGTCCTTCAGTAGGATTTTGTTTTGAATTGTGATGCTGCCATGATTTCTCTTCATGTCCACGTAGAACCGCTCGGTCATTTCACACTCGGTGTCGGTCTTCACGGACTTGCCTCCTAGGCAAAGCTCCTTCATGATGGGCATCTGCTCTTCGAACCTGACCGCCACCAGCCGGAACCCCGGCAGGGCTTCACACACCGCCTTCGCTGCAGCGTAACCCCATACTCCGTTTTCTAGTTTCCGGTAGATGAGGTTGTCGGCAGCCCGAGGCTCAACAAGTTCTGTTGGTAATTGCCGTTCATAGCTTAATACTTTATCAACAACAAAAGTAACACACGAAGATCCTCGAAGCTAGACTGTATTCTGCCCAAGAGATCGACTTGTGTACTGTAAATAGTCACGAGTGAACATTGGATTGGCTGGAAGCCTTGAAAAGCAAGCACCGTGAATCCACATAGACCACTGCGTCAATCAAACTTTCTAATAATTGATGGATATCTTGTTTAATAATGCAAGCTTTTTATCAGAGAGCATGTTAACCGGTAGTTACTAATGTGTTTAGTCAGTATCTGGTACAAAAAGTCTAAGATCTCCTAGGGGTGAAGTTTATTTAATTTATGAATGACAGATACACTGTAAGAGACGTCTTTATGATCAGGAAAACATAGTCCCAAAGGGTAGAAGTTTCTACGAGGAGGAAATGAAAATATCCCAATAGGATATGCCTGCTTCACCGTAAAATCAAATCCTTCTGGAGAACTCTCCGTGAAAGAAAAACTTTGTGAACCAGAAAAAGGGTAACATATTCCCAAACGAACTATTATCAAACCCTCACGAAAAAAAATCTTTGTGAACAGAAGAATGAAAGATTCCCTATGGTAGAAGTCTCTGAGGTCCAAGAACAACACTGACCTCTCTTAACAGAGTAGATGGAGCGACCTCGCTCACTAGGCATGTTCGTGTAGACGCTCGTGTTGGTGAGGAGGCACCTTGAGGCGTTGGTTGCAGGGTTGTAGAAAGTGAGGGAAGTGCAGTTCGGCTGCACCAGACAACGAACTCGACACTCGCCTGGTGAAATCAAAAATTGTACTTTACTTATATTTTTGAGTATAAACAATTTTATTTCTTTTATTCGGGCTGTATGTATCTGTTCTTCCATTGTTATTAATTTCTTTGTATCGTCCCTTTTATGTTTGTTCTGTCACCTTTTCCATTTCAAGTAATTAATGTCACGTTCATTTTGTTTTTTTATTTTGTCATCATGGGCATAGAATGGGCCATAGGTTCGCCCATCACATGTTATGGGGACTCTGCAGCATAATTTTGCCTTATCTAGGCCTTCGAAACGTCGGCCTTTCGTTCCCCCTGTTCTTCCTTCTATTTTCGTGCTCCTTGTGTTAATTCTTCTTCTGTTCTTCCTTTATTTCCCGAATTCCTGTCCCCCTGCGACATACTTTATTCACTCTTAGTTCTTCCTCTGTTGTGTCGCCTCTGCTGTGAAGGCTGAGGCTAAAGCTACTCACTATAACTATCTTGGGGTATCTTGAGCTCGAGCGCGAGCCTCAATAGCTTAGTGTAGAATTGCTGGCTCGCTCATTATGGAGACAGCTGAAGTTGGAGCCCACACCAGGGAAGGTAAAACTTGTGACGCTCGGGAAATTTGCGGCATCACCAATTCCTTGACCCGTAGTTGGGAGCATTGACCTTAGGGTCGAGGGGGCAGTTGTCAATTTCGTCAATTCGATACCATATCCCGGACGAGCCGTGGTCGACTGCAGCTCTACTCTCCATTGGTCCCAAGTGGGCATTTAACTGCAGTCCCCTCAGGGGGCATAGGATTGGCCATAGGGTTGGGTCAGTTAGGTTCGCCATCCTATGTTATGGGGAGTAGCGCCCCCAGGGGATTTGTGTTACCTTAGCCATTAGCAGGGCCTTCGAGACGTCTGTCTTTCGTACCCACTTTGCTTCCTTCCAGATTTCGTAATCCTACTGATCTTACTTTCATTTGTTCTTCCTCTTCTTTCCCGACTTGCCGTTCCCATGCGCGTTGGTCCACCTTCGTGTATGGGTTCCACATTTCTGTCGACGTACTACATGTCCCCTTCCATTTCCTCTCATGAATCACCATAGTTGTATCTAGGGAGATTTAAGCATATAGTAGCATATAGTAATAATAATTTACCTTCAGCACAAACCAGTGCATGTGGGTGTCCTCATTGACGTGTGCTGTGGAGGCGGTTTTACGTAATCGGATGGACAGGCGAGCTGAACGCCCGCACCCTCTTAATTTGATCGAGCAATAATAAACCCAGAACATTTTTTGTCCTTGCAAGATGTGCTTCGTTCTCTGTCCGTAGTCCTTGCATGCTACTACGAATGTGTTTCCTTTTCGGTGGTGAAGTGATTTTCTTTGCGCCGCATTCTAAGAGGCCCAGGTTCGAGCCTCGAACGCAGCGCACTTACACTGTACAGAGCCCACCGTTTCCGAGAGGCGAGGGGAAGTACGGTGAGGGATTCTCGAAGGCCTCTCTCCACCGAATGCTTCTCCTTTTTTTCACACCACCAGAGCATCAAAATTCTAGAATTAAACCAAATCTTCGGCCCCTGAACGAATTGAAAGAGGAGACTGATTTATTAAAGCCTTTAATAGGAACAGCAAACCACTTTAGGTGTACCCACTGCATGCGAGATAATAATATATAAACAATATTAGTATTGTCCGACTTGCCGTGCAGTATTCCTATGTGCACGGGATCCCCGTTTTTTCCTAACTACTTATTCCTGCACTTTCCTATCCAAAGACACCGTTGCAATGGCTCTGGCAGCGTAAGCCTATAGAAGCAACAAAAAAAAAACTAAACGAGCATACTTACAATGAGTTGTGCTGTTGAAGATTTGATAGGCTTGCTTTGCTCGAATTCCGCGGCCCCTAATGCTGAAGAAGTGATGATCAGTGATAATTTTGTCTTTGGAAATGGTAAGATTTTCAGGTGAGGGATTTTGTTCAGCGGCGGCTATGGGCGTGTCAACATGATGAGTTGATGCAATGCAGTCACGCTCGGAGTTGAGAGACCGACCCAGATGCCCTAATGTCAATGTTAGCATAAGGAAAGTGGGAAGAGAGTACCGAGGTTTGTTTCGTATTTGAAAAGCCATCGCTGTGGGGTAGGTGTAAGTGGTGATCAGATGAAATTCAATCCTCTATAACGCTCGAGAGTAGTTACCGACGTTGAGGCCTGAAATAAAAATTGTATGCAGCAACAATACTCTAAAAATTGATTATTTTGATGATGAATTTGCAGATTTAAATTTCGTGTAACATTAATCCTGTAAAAAAATTCCAGTGGTGAGGCTGCAGAAGAAATTAAACATAAATACTTATAATCCTTAAACAATTCGAAGTTGTAAAATAAAGTCATTGGATGGTGAGGCTTCGGATACAGAATCTTGTCACATTGCGGGTTTGTACCTTCAGTTTTCTGCTCAGAAAAGAAACTCATTTTATTTTCTGCATATGTTTCCATCCATGCATCCGCTTGCATGTTAGCCCTTTTGGTTCTGAAATTTTGCTTTGTTATGAAGTTTTAAAAGAAGCTCATAGAAGACACTATCATTGTAGTCACTTGAGCTAACCTACAGTTTAGCTTAGTCGTAGATAAAATACTATCACTGACTTCAGACGGGTTGTTAAGTATGTTGTCCAAATTTCCAGAGAAAGAAACAACGCACTTGTGTTAATAATCAAAACTTTGATTCTTGACATGTGTATATGGACCGTCAGGACCGAAAGGAGTAACTCACTTGCATGAACGTCGTGCGAGATAATCTTCCTTCCAGAAGTTCGAGCGCGCGACGCGATTATGTACAGTAACCTCGGAATTGCACTTCCGGTACCAGGGTAAAAATAATATTTTTGATTTAAATGTTCTCAAAGACAGACAGTCGTCGCAGGTTCCAAGTCGATTCTATGCAGAGGTGGTTCATTTAAATTTGACGTCTGATTTGGGGGTTAGTTTCATACCTCGTAGCTATGGTACGGGTCCGAACATCAATGAACAATAAGACTTCTGGTTTGTCGAACTTACTCACGGAGGTTCCGGATTGTAAGTGTAAATCTAGTGAAATGTATGTAGCATCGTTCTACTCAGTGACTGCTCGTGCATTGGGGCCAGTAGAGCCAGTCCCACCAGCATTTGGAATGGAAGAATGCCAGTATAAAAATAGATTTCGACAATCTTCTAACAGTCAAAACTTGAATTCAGCTTAAAAAATAGCTTTTCCAAGCAATGGCTTCCAAAAAAAATGGGACGGGTCCCAACTATAAGACAGAGCCCGAGAAGAAGTAAATCTCTACTTGCGGGTCTGTTCATCCGTCTCTACGCTGCGTTGCCAGAGGCCCAATGCCAAGGTTACTTGGCGAGATGTCGGGAGTTCGAGCCCACACCAGGGAAGGAAGTCTTGACTCTCAGGAATGTCTAGCGTCAGCAATTCTTTCACTCGTAGTCACTCGGAGGGTACTGGCCGTAGGATCGAGTGAGGGGCACTTAGTTATCTATCGTGTATTACGTCGATCTGGCGCCGTAGCTTGGACAGATTTTGGCTGACTGCAGCCGTACGCTCTACTGGACCCAAGTAGGCATTTATTTGCAGCACGAACCAGTGCATGTGGGTTTCCCAGTTGAGGTGTGTGGTGGAGGCAACTTTACCTGTACATTAAATGTGGAAAAACTAAGGTATTCTCGATGAGATATTGAGAATGACTAACAGGAATCTATCTAAATTTAAACTGTTCCTGCTTGCTGGTCATAGGTAGAAAATTTACTTTCAACATATAGATGGCAAGGGGCTGCTTTATCGTTGAAGAATAGCGCTTTTGTTCTGTGAAACTTACACAGTAGGGTGGAGCGTTTTTCAACTTTTTTTCTTAGGGGTTAGTTCGGCAAAGTTGCCAAATGGGGAGAAAAAATTGTGTTAAAACCATTTTTCCCTAGAAGAATATCTTCTACCGCCGCAAGATCATTGAAGTTGAAAAAAAAAGTGCTCCTGTGGACGAAAAAAAGAATCTAAAAATTGTATTTTTTTATTCACTAAGCAGTGGCGATACATGATAGAAACCCGCAGTCTGAACAACTGCTTCTTCTAAGGAAGAAGGTAAACTGGAAAGTAATTCTGCTTCTACTGCATAGTGAAAAATTACCTCTTTTACGCTTCGTTGATTATCTACTCTTTAGCAGCATTTTGGGCTTCCCGGTGTTGAATGATGCTTCATTTGGGTTGTATTACCTGTCCGTGGGAGCTCAAGCGTGAAGTTTTACTAATAATAATAGTGGACCCATGCGTGAAAAAATTCCTGCAATAATCTATATGTTTGCCTAATACCTATTGGCCGGTACAGAATCTTCTCTAATGACTTACTTCTTCATTGATCCTTTGTCGTGCTCTCATCCTTAGGTCTTCTATATCGATAGGCAAAAGTAAAATCTTGATTAAAACACGCCAATGAACTTGAATGCAACGCCAGTCAGGTTAGCTTATATACAATTTGAGCCCTCTGTAGCAACGATATCGTTGATACTGTCTTTCCAACTCAAATATCTGCTTCATTTGAAATTCTAAAAATTTTGACCTTTGAAGTGAAAACTGCTTCATCCAGTAAGAAAAACAGTAGGCTAGAAGAAATAATTGTGTACTGCCCGTGAAAAATCACCACCTCCAGAGCGCTTCGTCGATCATTTGCTGAGTTTATACGTCGTGACCTGGTCACCTAAGAGAAAAATGTTTAAAAATCGGACTGCAGAAGCTGCATACATACGTACATAGTGTTCGGATTTCAAGAAGTGTTTGAAGCAAGAAGTGTCTTCAAATAAAGGGATAAGCTAGGGCAGTCTTCGCCATCTGCTGCAGCCTGGTCATCGATTTACAAAATCTGCAACCTGATTTATTTTTCGCCTATTTCCTTCAAAGCGGATATGAAATAAATACACGAAGCGTTTTATTATATAAGGATAGACAAATAAACACATGACGGTGTTTATTATATAGTTCGATTTCATTGCTTGGCTTGAACTGAGAGTAAATCAAATAGCTCCAATCTATGGAGGAAATAATAAAATAGGACTCCATGGTTGCGCAATGAGAAGCAGTAATAACCTTCAATTTTTTTTATTTTAACGCTGGCTGAGCAAAGAGAGCATTCAATTATTCTGATAAGCTTCCAACTCTGGCCATCTTCTATAACTTGATCTAATTTTTTCTTATCAATCTTCATGGAAAGCCGTATAATTACAATCATTGCAACCTGGCCTATTTTTCGCCTACTTCGCTATGAGCTTGACTCGAAAGATTTAAATAAAGGGTGGGCCAGAAGTAACTAACCCTTTTAATTAGTTAAGAAAAAGAAAGCGGTGAACGCTTGAAAGTTGAAACTTGTATTATTTGAAAGAAAAATATTTTTATGGTTTATTAACACCGTGATTTGAAAATAATATCGTTTAAGACTGCCACGGTTGTTTTGAAAATGAAGGGTTTTTTTTTTTGTTGTTTCCATAAGGCTCCTTAATGTATAAGGTGAGAGCTGAGCTATCTCATTATTAATATTGTTTTAAATTTTTTTCAATTTGTTCGATTTGTTAGATGAACTCGTGACTTAAGGTAGCCCCACAATGAGTCTTATGGGGACAAATATGGAGAAGGAGATGTCCAAAGAGATGGTACCAAATCGTGAAATCAAATTATTTGAAAAACGCTCTCCCTGCAATGTTATCGTTTCGCGGTGTTTGGGCTGTAGCACCATCCTGTTAAAACCAAGTATGTAATGTTTGTCTCAATATACTTAGAATCTCTCTCATCATCGTTCATTACCTTTCACGATTGACTGTTTCGGTTGTGCTACCATTTTTTAAAAAAGTTAGGTCAAAGCGGAATAACTGCTTCAATTGTACTTGGTCCTTACTTTTCGAAAATTGTGGCCTATGTAGACACCTCGTGGATGTTTTTTTTAAGATTTTGTGAAGATTACATTGTTTTCCTCCCTGTTAAACCTATCCTCTTACAGTGTCCTTCTTTTGCGGAGAGTAGATCCCTGTACCTCCCAAGCGTGTCGCATATCCTCAGCTCTAGCTATACTAGAAGATAGGTACAGTTACGGCCATCATGGCGCACTGTTTACCTTGTTTACCAAACTTGACTACAGTCATGTATTATCAAAAATTCGCAACGTTCAAATAGATCAAAAATTGTTCAATTTTAAATGTCCATCATAAATAACAATAAAATTAAAATAAATTTGGTAGGTGAATCGTCTGAGTTGCGACTACGGTAGTGAAACTGGAAATAGAATAGTTATAATAATGATTGTGATGAGTCGGACGTTTCCATAGTCAAAGTAGCCGAATCTGGTGCATGGGTACGAACTGATTCTCCGAGTTGGAGTCAGGGTCGGATTAGGTCCCTGCGCCTCGATCTGCGACCCTATCAACACACGCCCAGCTGGCAACTGTTCCGTTATAATAAACGTCAACATACCTTCACTGGACCCACTCACTGCAAAATTTCGCATCCAGTACCTCATTAGTCACCTGACCCGTTAATATGTATCCCCCATCGCCAATTCAAATTGGCCGTTTTTCAAAACGGGCTGGCAATTTTTCTCTGTTCACATGATCATTTTCCGTGACATCGGTTATCGTTTTTCACTACTGTTGGTAATAATTTGTGGGCATCTGTCATTGTATTGTCAGTTTTTTTTTACTAGCTGTAGCTTCAGTAGATCGAATTTTTTACTTCAATAGAGAAGGTGCTTTTTCACGGGCAGATAGTAATTAAGAAAAAATAATTTCTGTTTGTACCGCACCTTGAAAAACAATTTCTCCTTTGCTTCGTTGAGCATCTTTAATGTGCTCATCATCAGTTAAATGAAGTTTTGACGTAAGAAAGTTACAATCGAGCTCGGCGAGTGCGAAGAGAGGCTGCAGCTGTCTTGATTGTCTGGAGTTTAACGTCGGCGAAGCAAGAAAAAATAGTCAATTATATAGATAATAATTTGTACTTATGGAACCTAGTTTAGTTTTTGCCCATCGGTTTCAACAGTAAGGTGCAGATTCATCAATATGTCCTACCTGGCCTCTTTACCGCGTATGTGTGCAGTTATGAGCGTGACATGAAAGATGCAAATAGTATCAACATGATCTGTAAAGTTACATACACGCGGCAGTGTTTATGTTTTGACGTTCGACGATGTAAAGGGTGCAGGATATGAGAGTCAAACCAAGGAAGAAATGGTAATAATTCCAAATCGCTGCGCCATTGTAGCGGTAATAACTAACGCATAATTCTAACCTCTACGCCGGGTTTGACAATTTGACAAATATAGTCCCCTCCCGAGGTCAGGTTGGATATTATGACGAATTTTTCATAAATTTTTCAGTAGAGGTTGGATATGAAGGCGAAAGCTTCATTCTCATCTCCAAGACCCTCTCCCTGTCGACATACTATATGTTCCTTCCTTTTCCTATCTTGAATCACCATAGTTGTGTCTGGAGAGGTTTGAACAACTGATCTAAAACTTTCCATCTTCAGGTCTCTGTGAAGAGGACGAAAATAACATCGTTTCATCTTCAGGTCAGAGGTCATGCAATTCATATTATGAGATGTTCGTTTGTCTGTGTTTGAAACAGATGTGCTATTCTTGCAGTCTCCGTTCGATTCCCGTGGCGCCGAGTATATTTCTACAATCTTAAACACTTGGAAAACTGAACTTCCATTTTACACATTTCCACGCGTAAAGTGCAATAAAAATTGACTTGTTTCGGTGTAGGAATTTACTTGTGTGGTCATTGGGCTCAGGTTTTATGGCCAGCGAGTATCAGATGCTCTCCAAATCCTCATTTTATTGGAAAATCTCGACTGCAACTGACATATTGCCAAAAAAATAGATCTCTTTTCCATTGAAGAAGCAATTACTACTAGAACGTTTTGTGGCGTAAGACCATCACCCACGGTAGGGGGGCAAATTCAACACCGTCATTCTTAATGGCCAGCAAGTCTAGTTTTTTGGCATTGTTCTCATCTAAGTCAACACACCCGACTTCCAACAAAAAGTCTTGGACATTCCTCTTCTTCTTCTAACTCTTTTCGAGTGGATTTACAAATTCGACGGCGTCATTTGTGATGGCCAGCTAACTTAATATTTTTGTTATTTTTCACATTGTAGAACACCCACTGCCTAAAAAAAATTATTATTATTATTATGACTCAACTCCTTCTGCCTTTTTTTTGGGGGGGGGAGGGGTGGACAGTAAACATAATTTGTCGCCGCCATTTTTTATGGCCAGTTAATTCCAGCTTTTTTTGCACGGATCACATCTAGGTCAACATACCAAACTCCCTGCAAAACTTATGAACATTGCTCAATTCCTTCTACCTGTTTTTGTGTGGACAAACAAATATTCAAACATATATATACACACAAAAAATATACAATATACCAACACGTAAGGTTTCAACGAAAATTATCACCGTACTTCGCTTCGCTTGCGGGTGATGAAAATAACGCTTTTGAAAATGTTAAGATGCTTGGTCAACTCTTCTACTCAACAAGCGCTAAGTTCAAGTATTTTATATGGAGCAAAAGATACCCATTTGTTCCTACTCTGCGCTCCTTCCCACCTCTAAATATCGACGATGTTCCTGTTATTGTTGACCTCTTGAAGGCAAACGTCCTATCTTTCGTTGGTACGTAATTTTCTATTCGAATAACTTTGAATATTCCATAACTTAATAAACTTTTCTATTTCAATAGCAGCTTCAGTGATAGTCGCAAGCACGCCATTTAGAAAAAAAAAATTGA
This sequence comes from Parhyale hawaiensis, assembly GCA_001587735.2. NCBI lineage: Eukaryota > Metazoa > Arthropoda > Malacostraca > Amphipoda > Hyalidae > Parhyale > Parhyale hawaiensis. Next base: position 4,442,709 of record LQNS02278124.1, on the reverse strand, counting down.
CGCTTACTACCCAAACAAAATTTGGAGCCGCCACGGCGTCGCTCACGGTTTTGGCTTCTGCGGCGGCTCTGGTTTTTTGGTTGGCTACCATGGCTGAAGCGGGTTCCTGGCTGAGTACCAGGGTTGCGATTCGTAAAGAAATAAAACTGTTTTTGTAGAGTCCGAGTTTGACTCCCAGTGGTCCCAGCAATCGACGTCAAAATAATGTGGCCGACACCAACTCTCAAAGTTTCAGTTTATTTATCAGACATTTATCAACATTTATCAAATAATGCAAGACATCATTGCACCTTCTGTAGCTTCATCCATAAGTATGTTTTTGGAAGTGAATGGTTGGCATGACTAGATACAGTGCCTGACTAAATTTTAATTCCGGTAAAGTCTTTCGTCGAGCAAGCAGAGCTAGGAATTAGAGTTGTACTATCCTTACTAAGCAACGCTACTTGCAAGGCTAGGGTTGCATCATTAGATCTCTGAATTTCTGAATGTTTTTTGAATGTTTCAAAATAACCTGTTCACTAATAATTTCACGTTTAGTTCCAGAAACTGTAGGCATTGCCAATGAATTACAGTGTTACTATTCGAAAACTTTTTATTGTTAAGATAATTCCCATTTTAGGAAATTGTGACTGCATTACAGTGTTAATTGAGAATCCTGAATCGCTTTCATTCAAGATGATTCCGACCATGTTGGCTCTCGTTTTTGGCTTAAAACTCAAGCTCTGACCAGACTAACATCTATGTAGGGCCATTATGGAAGCTACCAGTTGACGCCGAATACGTTCGCCTGACACACCGGCTTCACATTCCAAGTATCGCTTTCGTCGTGCAAGTGGTTGGAGTGGGCGTAGATGAAGAACGATTTGGTCTCAGGGTCATTTATGGTCACGCTTTGCACATCGGTGCTGCTCAGCGGGAGATCATCTTGAATTTTGACGGTCCCGTTATCTTTCTTCATGTCCACGTAGAACCACTCGCCCGAATTTCCGCACTGGGTCTCCTGTGGTGAAGGTTTCCTGCCCAGGCAAAGCTCCAGCAGAATGGACATTTGGTCTTCGAACTTAACCGCCACCAGTCGGAACCCCGGCAGGGCCGCGCACGCTTCTTTGGCTGCTAGAAACCCGGTGACTTTGGGGCTCAATTTGCGGTAGATGAGGTTGTCGATGGCCCAAGGCTCCACTTTATCTGCAGCGTGGAAAAATTGAGTATTTAGATTAGGCAGAACCTTTGGAAACTCAACAGACCAAAAGTTGCGTCCTCTAACAAGGTCCAGGGGCGGATGCACTAGCGCCTCGTAAAGTTACGGTTACGTAAACTGCACAGTTCCTTGAAGGAGTACCGATATCGCGGCTCAGATTTTGTCACTTTCTTATACTGATCTTCACAACGTTACGATCAGAGTGGTTTGAGCCTCTAACACAAGCATAGCTAAATAATAGACAGACTCAGATGTTGAATCAAGAAGTTAAAATGCAAAACTTCAGCAGTTACCTGGTTGCATTCGTGCCTGCAGCTGAACAGTTACAATGCTTGTAACTTTACGAGGCGTTTGAGCATCCGGCCTCAGGTTGCTAAAAACCGATCACTGTCCATGGGCAAATACCTGCTTCACGAACCAGTGTATGTGGTGGGTTCCCTAGTTCAGGTGCGTTGTCAAGCCTACCTATCTGCTACTCGTCGTAGCCGCCGATGATATCATCCTGTTGTAAAGAAAAGATTATAGATCCTCCCCCATACATCGAGGCAAAAACACTCCTTTATATACATATATATCGTCGTATATTTTGGAAGCAGCTTCTCACTTATGCATGTTTTATTGAAGGCGACAGAAAGATCAGCGTTAATGAGACATTTACTAGTTTTCTCAAGTTGTCGAAAACATTTTACACAG
>LQNS02278124.1:4369577-4394310 GCA_001587735.2 Parhyale hawaiensis | reverse complement strand
AAATTAGATGTGCAACTAATTACATTAAAATCCAACAACAAGCAAACCGGTAGAAGGAAATTTTCCAAACACTCAAAATAAAGTTGGTAAACCGTGAAAATTTTCACGGGTCCAGCTAGTGCGAATAAATACTGCTAAGGTTGTATCTATGTTGTTTGTAGCGCTTTGACAAGGCATTCGTAGTGTACCCTATATACGACGCATTACAGCGAGGCTCTTGAGTAATTAAAGCGATACACCACGCCTGCCCTGTCAGCGGTTGGCCTAGTTGGTCTGGTGGAAAAACATGTGCTAAGTTTGGATGGCCAATTTAACGGACCTGTTATTGTTCGCGGGTTTTACATGCTGTCGAATGATATTTTTCATCTGATGTAAATTTAACCTGTTATCAGTTGCTTTTCGTGAAATATGTATTACTGCATGTAGATAACGCTGTATTTATAAATATACGTAAATAAGCTCCCCGGACAGAAAGTTAGTCACCTATTACAAATAAAGTGTAGGACCTCCACGAGTACGTATAAATAACTATCAGTTCTGGGATGTAATGAGACTACAAGATTTCTAATGTACACTTGATCCATTTTGCACCGCTCTTGCATCAATCGATTCCTTAAAGCAGACAAAGTAAGTGGAGGATCTTCTCGACGCCTAACTTGTTCAATATGGTCCATAAATCTCGATGAGGTTCTAGTTTGGAGTTTCATAGCCGACCATTCTAGGCGCCTTACACAGCCAAAATGGTTTTCATACCAATGCGTGACCGATCTAGCCTCATGCATGCGTCAGTTATCATCCTGGAAGATATAGCCGCCACGGTAGCAGCATGCTTCCGTTCGCAGCTTTAACACCTTGTATCGCTCGCAGGTTCGAGGCCAACCCAGGCGCGTGAGCTCTCTGCTGATCTAGGTGCGCTGACTCGGCAGTTGTGTGCAGACACTACGCCATGGTGGAACTTGCCTTCCTCACAAATGAGGAGGGTGGGGCTCTCGGGTCATTTGTTCCTTCCGTCAAATTGACGCCATAGTTCTTTGTGATCAGAGGTCGACTGCCACTACACTTACTCCTCTGGGGCCAGTGGGCCTATACCCACAACACAAACCAGTGCATGTGTGTTTCCCAGGTGAGGGTGTGGTCTAAGTTGGCATTACCTTTACCTTCATTGGCAAAGCAACAGCTCTATCCTCTTGCAGATCTGGGACAATGGCATAACTCAGTTATTTTACAAATCAGTGTAGCCTTCCTGATTCAGTTTGAAAGTTATTTCAACCGAAGGGTCCATTTCCAAGTAATTATGACAGCCCCGGAACATGACAGACTTACCTCCTGCTAGTATCTCCCCTTGCGCACACGCTTCGTTGAAAGCTCCATGTGGTTTTCGGTGAACACGACGGCGGGTATCGTTGACATAGAAACAGAATCTTGATTGGTCTGAGCAGCTGACACTTTGCAGTGCTCAACAGTCTAACGTGCGTGTGCTCTGGCCCATTTTTGACAGGCAGTTTTGTGAACTGCTGCTAGCATTCGTCTCTTACGAGCGACACCACTCTATATTTTCATTGCATGTAGTTTTCTACGAAGAGTCCGCTCTTGCAGAAAAAGCAGAAGAAGAGCCACCATTGACGTTCTGTAACAATTCCATCCTTGATGCAAAGCGAATTTGGTCAATTAGTTGTGACATACGGCGGCGGTCGCTATCAGTTAGCAACTTATTACGACCATAATTTCGCCAAGCATTCCCCTTTGTACCTGATTGTTTCCATTCTTTAAAAACTCACTAAACAGTGCGGCATGAAACACCAGAAAACTCCACACTTCCTTTACTCGGTGTCCCTCGGATCAACCAAAAGCAATAACTCCTTTTTGCCATTCCGTGACATCTTGCTTTCTTCCCATCGTTCTAGAGGAAATCAGGAACACGTCTATACCTGGGGAGCTGTGAATGAAGACTGGTGCCTACAGAGTACTTCCACATAATCTAAAATCTTATCAGTATTGACGCTGTGAAGCCTCAAAATAAGAAGTAGGACCAAAATAGCACTCCGTAACGACATTTATTGCAAGCTGAGTACCAATAAGTCAATAAAAACCGAATGTTTCGGACAATCAGTCCATCAGCGGATAGAATTCTGGAAAACAATATTACAAGAATTAATTCTAAGAAAGTCAGCTTGTTGGAAAGGAACAGTCCTGCAAACCTAACTAAAACTATCTAACGAGTATACTTATACCTAATTTGTACTTTTACTTGCGGGAAGAAGGATCGATAAAACAAGAAAGTGCAACCTAAGCTATGTATTAGCTACGCCACGAGGGGAAACGCGCTCTGAGTATCATTTAGTCGCTGTTTTAATTTGAAAATATAGAGGGACTCCAGCATACGAAAGTCAGACATGTAAGAAGTGGTTGCTAGAACTGTAAAATTCTGTACAGAAGCTGGAACACTGCACTGTTCGGCATGTGTTCGTACAGAGGATTGGGAATTAGAACAAAGGGGAAGAGCGGCCCTAAAACTACGCCCTGCATGCTTAGCGACCGTGGCCATAAGGGTACGGCAGGTAGAGCCCACGTACTGTGATTCACAACATGAACAACAATATTGGTACACAAGGGACGCTTGCATTGCAGGAGGTAACTTATCTTTATAAAGAAACCGAGAACCAATGGTGAAATTATTGACTATAATGTTTTGTACTTTCAGCTGTAGAAAAAATTTGCTGATAATAGATTGCACATCGTCCTTCATTTTCATAGATTAATGCTGAAAAAGGAAGTTTAATATAAAAGCATTGTTGATGGCAAGACTGGACAACAGGGGGAGGTTCATATACTTTGGTTAAAAACTTATTGATGTATTTCTCTATAACCGAGATAGGGAACCCATTTTGAATCCAGAAGCGGCGTAAAAACTCAAATTCCTGGTGTAGCAGTTGATTGTTCGAACACATTTTGTACGCCCTAGCAATAAGAGTGCGGATACCATTCAGTTTAAAATTATACGAACAAAAATTTAAAAAGCTAGTACCTAAGCCTGAAAATGTATCCTTACGGTAAACAGAACACTGAAATTTATTGCCTATTCTTCGTCCGCATGTACCAAGAAAAGGTAAGCGGTTGTTTGATTCATTTTCTTTAGTAAACTTAATGTTAGAATGACGAGAGTTCAAATATTCAAGAAAAAGATCTGAGTGGGATTCATCCTCAAAAAGTACAAAAGTGTCATCAATATATCGCTTGTGATAAACAGGCTTAAAATCCTCTGGACAATCGTTCAACCAATTCTGCTCATGATGAACTGATGGACAGCTGTTTGATGGACTGATTGTCCGAAACGTTCTGTTTTTATTCACTTGCTGGTACTCAGCTTTTATTAAATGTCCTACTTTTTATTTTACTTCCACATAACCTCAGCTTTTACAGAGTTCAAAATTCTACTATTATACTGTACGTGCTCGTGGAGATCATACAACAATTATTAATAGTTTTTTTAAGTTCTAAAAATACGTTTCTGTTCACCAGGAATGTTTTTAAAGACTATTCTTGAATAACAATGAAAGAATACTAAATAAAATATGATGTTTCGTCCCTTATTAGTGAACATCTTCAGGTACAGTTACAAATTAATGTCTGTAACAAACAAGCGACAATATAGTTCTATGTGATGTAGAATTTAAGCTTTATACCATATATATATATTACAAAAGCAGCTATACAACATATATATGTATGGTCTTAGGTACAGCTGCGATCCAACTGAGAATAGTCTTCCATAATATCAGCGGTGAACAGAAATGCCTTTTAGAACTTTGGAGAAAAAAGTGTTTCGTGAAATTATGTGCTGATTTGAAGTACCTATTTGTAATATGTGACTAATTTTTGGTCCTGGAGCTTATAATATGTCACTTCTAAGGTAAGTCCTCAATTTCAAAGCGCTACATTCATGTACTGCGTTACGCTGTCAGATGAAACGTACCGGTAACGAACATGTCAACTTCTAATATTAGTAACTAATTCTGAAATAGTGTAGTAGCATTTTTCCCTCTTTGAATAAATATTACTAATGCAAGAAAATACCTATGTAAGAAATGTACGTATAATAATTGGTTATTAATATCCAAAGCGTACCCAAGTACCTATATTACCCTAGGGCTGCTAAAACCCTATTATTAATGTATTTCATACGATGTATAAGAAATGTAAGCCGACGTCGGACACAGGTTACTGTTTGCCGAAATCCATACTTGTATGTTACCCCATGAATATGCCGAAAATATTTCTTATAAGAAAGAAGATGGTTAAGAAAGATATATGATCACTACTAAAACATGGTATTGATTGTTGTTGTTCGTCAGGGTCTCCCAGTGCCTGTAAGTCGAGGAGGTTCCGGGGGGGGGGCTAAGTAGGGAGGGCTAAGTAGGGAGGGAAAGAACAAAAAGTAAAGAGAGGCATGTAAACGCGCAACTTAAAGTCGGTCCCGTCAAAGAGTGGTCGACGAAGGATCCGTGGGGAAACTAGGACATAAAAAAAAAATAAGATAACTGACTGTCTGCTCACCAAGTCCGCAGACCTAGCACGAAGAATCATCAATCCGTCCGACTGGAAACTTATTGTCGGCTGTAACCGAATTGTAGCCATAGCTTAACTGAGAGAGGGTAGAGCGGAAAGGTCATGGGAGAAAAAAAAAAAATCATCCGTATAGAGAGAAGGGCCCTGGTAGCCCAGAACCTTGGGGAAGCAGCTACAGCTGTTACCTAGGACTGCTGAAGTATGAAATGACCTCAGGGCAGTGCTGTGTTGCTCGGGGCGGGGCTTAATCTCATCTGTAATGAGAAGATCAACATCCAATTCAAATTTTGGGGGGAGAGTATATTGTATGCGGTGAGGGCCGGAAGGAGCCATGATTGTACTGTGTGCAGGATGATGTGCCGCGAGGCACTGAGGATATATTGTTTTGACAGCAACACGAGGCTGTCGCCAACTGCCACGCTTTAGATTTCATGATGGAAGTGTAACAATGTCATGCAATGGGAATTGATGACTATGCACAGAGCTGCTTTCGGCACCATTTGCAGCTTGCTAAAAGCAGTTCATGCAACGTTGGAACACCAAACAGGGACCGCGTAAAACATCTGTTCTAATGATTGCCCGATGGTTCAGTAGTAGGATCTCTTTCTGTTTCCCCATCCTCCAGCCGCTAGCGCGGTGGGAATCCGTAAAAAGGAGCAACAGCTGTCACGAACATGATTCGCGCGAGCAAAAAATGAGGTGTGGATCAAACATCACGCCCAAGATTTTGGGGGTTGCACAGCGGGGTGAGGCCCTGAGTACCTATCATACTTTGTCGGTCTAACCCTGATTAGTGGTAGTCTGAAGTAAACAAAGTAAAGTGTGTTTTTGTGTGAGGTAGACGAGGCTTTCTCCTTGGCCCAGGCTTTCATTGCCGCTGTATGGACAGAAAAGTTCGTCGCTACTTTGGAAAGGAAGAGGAGGATAGGACGGGACGGTGAAATCGTACGCATATAAGGAAGAAACATTGCTAATCTGGAGAAAATCATTGACGTAGAAGTTAAAAAGGAGTGGTGAGATGACCGATCTTGAGGAACGCCCTGATGCCTGAGGCAGGAAGGTGATATTTTGCCCGCCCACGGGCAGGAGACGTGGCACCCTCATAGATACGCAGAGATCCACCTGATGAGGGTGTTAGATAGGCCTGAATGCGTGATCTTGGAGAACAGGGGGTTGAAGGAGACCAAGTCAAAGGCCTTAGGGCCGAAACACACCAAGAGCAGTTCAGCGAGAAGCTGGCTGGCAGGTTAGCGGTTATTGAGATAACACAGAATGCATTGGAGCGCGCAAACCGAACAGCGACAACGGCCTGCTCAACCGCCGCTGTTCGGTGTGTGCGCTTCAATGCATTCCGTACTTTTCAAAAGCTGCCAGCTTGCCTGCCTGCCAGCTTTTCGCTGAACTGCTCTTGGTTTGTCTCGGCCCTTAGAGATTTCCTCCGCTTGAGCTATCGACCGCGTGAGGGGCCTCCTTTGATTGAAACTATGTACAACGTGATGACCTGACGGTAGAAGAGCCTTGGTGGTTTGACATCTCCTAGGTTTCCGCGAGAAGAATGACGAGCAAGCATTCCAGGATCTAGAGTACTTAACAGAGAAGGGATATCTTGCGATAAGATTTACTGTCAGTGAGGAGTTTGCAAGGTGTAGAAATAGAAATATGGTAGGAAGCCTTCCAAACGCTCGGCCGGCTTGCATGCGCTGGAGAGAGGTTGAAAAGAGTGGTTAGGAACAGGATACATTAGGGTCCACGATGCTTGATAAGTCGGGAGTCAATCCATCCAGTTCCTCAGCCGAAGAGTTGCTCGAGGCTCGTATGGCGGTGCATACTTGCTGGAGGTGAAGAACTCCTGATTGTGGGCCAGTGGGCAGATTGTGGATCTTCTCTTAACAGCCCGATCCAATGGCGGATATAGTGCCGGTTGCACGCCCACGTACCGTTTGCAGAAATTAATTGCCACTTCACGTGCAGATTACAGCTGAGTGCCATTGAATATGATGGGCTGGTTAGCAGCAGCTGATTGAGTTTGCCTGACAGGCTACTGAGAAGATTTTATGATATGAACCTATGGTCACAGCGTGCCACTTCTGTGCCGAACCATGCCTTTCTGGCTCATGTATATAAGACGCTTGCGGTGTGAGCTTCGAGGCATGGGAGGTCGACATGATTGAGTTCTCGAGCTCGAAGCTTGTTCCGCTCCTAAATCAATACCTTTGCCTCATCCGGGAGGGGAGGAGTAAAGTTTCAATGAACGATGGCATTCGACCCGGAATACGTAGAGTACTGTAGAGTGGCCGAGTAGAGTTGGTCGAAATATTTCTCACCCTGAGCACAGGAGGAAGGAATAGGCAATTCCCGAGAGGTTTGTGCGATGAACTCTGTGAAAATCTCCCAAACTGATCATATAATTGATGAAAATTTTCCGGAACAATGGGGAATGAGGTGAAAGGTGGTCCAAAAAAATCGGATGGGTAAAACGTTGGTGTTCATTAATGTATGTTGACCATGTAGCCGAGGAAAGCAAGTGAGCTAAAGATATAAGGAGAAAGTAGTAGATTACTTTTTGTTGAAATAGTTATAGATCATTCCTGTCTAACCGCTGCATTAGATACTGCTACTTTCTTCTTGCTTTTCTACATGATTTACCTAACCTTACGTAACCTAACTTGACGTAACCTAATCTAACTTAGATTAATCTAACCTGATATGACCTAACTTAACCTAACCTAACTTAGTTTAACCTAATCCAGTCTAACCCCACCAGTGTCTCACAAACGACAAGCCTAAAATAGCCATGACTCGCGTATTTTCACCTTTAAAAAATAGGACTAAACCATCACGCTAGGCAGATAAAGCCTAATTATACTTCGGATGCAGCCGTCAAATGGAAAAGACACAAACATGCGTAAAGTTTGGGAAAATGCAGTAAACCTGTTTCAACTGCAACGATAGAAAATTTTGATTTCTAAGCCGTTCATCATACTATGTATATGCAAAAAGAATTTACCTATAGACCTTTGCTGTTAATGGTTTTTGCTGGATTTCCTTTAGCAGCGTTTTGGGCTTCCCGGTGTTGCAAGATGCTTCATTTGGGTTGTATTACCTGTCCGTGGGAGCTCAAGCGTGGAGTTTTAATAGTAATAATAATATTGTCCATTTTTTTAAGGGTATTACCTGTGCTTTCCTTCCAATTGAAAAATGAAGGCTTACTCTAGGCGCTATTAGGTAAAATGTTAATTTTCATAGCAATAGCACTCTCTGAAAGTGGACCGTAACATCTACATGTTCATATACTGTATCAGTAAAACAATTGGAAAAATTTCACGTACCAGCGAAGAGATTCCATTCTTTATCAAGCGTTACACTATACAATGAATACAGATTTAACTTAATACAGCGAAAAATATACCTTAACGTCTAAGAAAAACTGCAGTTTCAGTGACCTGCACAAATGCAAACTACATCAGTCGTGATTTACCACCTCAACCTACTGTGACATCACCGCACCAACGAGAACGCCAATCTGGCTTCACGAAACTTGCAGAGGAATTGGGATTATTTCCATTAACGTAACCAACATGAATATTACAGTATTTCATTGAAGAATAATGCACATTATATTTATTTCAGTTAATCCGTTTAGGGTGCACGCTTTGTTGCGGAGCACTTACACCTGTACTGTCGGTATTAAGACACAGTTTTCGATGGAATCGCATTTTTTAAAGTGTACGTGAACAGTCCCATTTTAAGGAGGAAAAGGGTTTGCTTAGGAGTCATTGATACATCGCCAGCTCTTTCGAAGCTACTGCTATCCCTTGTACTGTAACTCGCTTTGGTCTAACTTTAAGCAGAAATCGATTGGACGCCTACGTGTTGCCTATAATGACATATTTCGGCTCCTGATGAATGTGCTTAGGTCTACTAGTGCAAGTATGATATTTGCTCAAAAGTATACAGATTGTCTTAAAGTCAGATCAAGAAAATGCGCGCTGAGTCTCCAGCTCAGGATAGAAAAGTCTGATAACGCCTTACTCAAGGTGATCCGTAACGGGCCTGGTTACAAACTATCTAACGTGTATAGCCGATGGCAGCGCATACTCTTTCCGAGCAGATGCCAAACAATGGGCTGCAATGCAGTGTAGTTTGTAATGATAGTATTACCTGATCTTAGTATCTAATGTAACTTTAGTATTAAGCTGTCTTTTGTGTACCATTCTCTATGTGTACCTAGTAAAGCATATTATTACCTCCGCCAAGGAGGTTATGTTTTCGTCGGGTCCGTCTGTCTCTTTGTCTGTCACCAAGATAACTCAGAAAGTTATGAACCGATTTGGATGAAATTTACAGGGATTGTTAGGTATGTTAGGAGGAACAGATGATTAACTTTTGGTGAAGATATGTCAATCTGTTTGTTTGTTTGTTTGTTTATCTGCCTCATTTTTCTTGATAACATAACTCAAAATGTTATGGATAGATTTTGATGAAATTAACATGAGTTGTTAGGTATATAACAAGGAGTAAATGACTAAATTTTGGTAATGGTTCGTTAGTTTGTTCGTTCGTTTGTCACTGTTTTTAATTTTATACTTGTTAGCACAATAACTCAAAAAATAATTAATAAATCTTTATGAAATTTATAGGGATTGTTAGTAATGGTAAAAGACATGAATGATCATATTTTGGGGCAGATCGGTTTGTTCGTTTGCATGTTTGACTCATGTTTGTCATAACGTTCGTTAACAGTATAACTCAAAAAGTTATGAACGGATGTGTGCTATCATGAATATAAAAAAGCACAGATGATTAGATTTTGGAATTTGTACAAAGAAAATTATGGTTTCAGAGCCAATTTGAATTTTTTGCTACCGTTGCTTCACTTGGCGGAGGTATGCGCTCTCAGAGTGCCCTAGTTATTATTATTATTGTTATTATTATTATTATTATCAGATACCTCTGTGTTAAATGCTCAATTCAGTTCTTTACCAATTGACTCCGAACACGTTCGCCTGACACACAGGTCGTAGATACCAACCGCTGTGATCGTCGTGTAGCTTCAAGTCAGCATAGATGAAACTGTCCTTGTTCCAGGGGTCATTTACCGATACACTTTCGATGTTAGTATCTGTTAGCAGGATTTCATTTCGAATTTTAACGGCCTCGCCGATTTTCAGCATGTCAACATAGAACCATTCACTATTATCGCCACAAGACGTATCTTCAGCTGAGGGTTTCCTACCCAGGCAAAGCTCCAGCATGATGGGCATCTGCTCTTCGAACCTGACCGCCACCAGCCGGAACCCCGGCAGGGCTTCACACGCCGCCTTCGCAGCAGCGTAGCCCGAGACACCGTTCTCTAGCTTCCTGTAGACGAGGTTGTCGGTAGCCAGGCGTCCTACAAGATCTGTCAGAGGACATAAGTATTTGATGAGCACAAAGCTTCATTGAAACTACTGAATGCAGTCTCAGCCCTAACGTTGCTTGACGTCTGGGCTGAATCATTTTCATAAGACAGGCAAGGGACGTGCAGAGCTTTCCACAAGCCTGGGGCTCTTAATTTAATGCCCCCCAAAAAAGTCATTAAAAAAATTAAACTATTTTCGTATATAGATATGTAAAATTCCTCAACACAAATGAACCAATGAACACAATTTGTTTTCGATTTCCCTTCGGTAAATCGTGCCCGTAGTAGCGGCAGACTAAAGCGTCTGACTTCGACTCTCAAGGTCGCTGGTTCGTGCCCAGTTCCCAGCTGGGTATTTTCTTAGGGCGCTTCATGTGATCGGTCAGCAACCGGTCTGCATACTGCTGCGGGTTACTGACCTTCCCCAGCAATGGGGAGGGTTGGTGGTCGCAGATATTGTCGCATGGAGTCTTCCGCCGCTGGCGCCATAGCTCTAGACACCTGTGATCGACTGCAGCCGTATACTCCTCTGGGGCCTGTTGGTCTATATCTGCAGCACAAACCAGTGCATTCAGGTTTCCGAGTTGGGGGTACGGTCAAGTTGACTTTACCTTTTCATGTTCAACGTACACCTCATGAAACTCTCACCTTGTTTAAAACTGTAATATGTCTGTTTTAGTTATAAATTTTCTCTATTTTTATCATATATAGATAAAAAGTGACACAACAATGTCTGTTCAAAAATCTACAACTTCTTTAGTTTCTTAAAGGCTAACACTGACTGTCCGCCGGTGTAAAACCACTCACCAAACGTAAATTTTATCTCATTTGTTGGCTTTAGGAATGTTCCTCAAGAGAATGAAAATTGAGGGTGCTGTGACTCTTATTGGTTAGGCACAGCATCTATATGTGAAAATGGATGTTTTTACGAGGGTCGTTCCCAAAGTAATACCTCTTATTTTCTAACTCAAAAGGTTGAAGAGCTACCAAGACGGAAGTGGCACCACTAAAAGGAGCGACCCTTTGTGCTCCAAAATTTTTTATGCAGTCACCACCTTTCGCAATGCACAGCCCTGGACAGCCGATTTTAGACGCACAGTCCGTGGCTTTAAAAGTTGTATGTGTCCTGGCGTTGCTGCATTGCAAATGGAACGTTTCCCTTTTCTCTAGCCACAAACAATTCAAGCCTTAAGCTTGGTCACCATTCCAACGTAACGGTCAAAGTTGACAGTCTCCTCTTCTTTCAAGAAATCCAGGAGCATGGTGCTTTTCTTCATCCAGAAGACGGTGCATGCACATCTCTGTCACCACTCTGAAATCGACAAACCCATCTCCTAACGGTACTGACATCAACTGCTTCGCCTTCGTAAACGTTAACTAAGCACAGTTAAACATTGATTGGTTAATTTGGTTCTGCATGGAGGAATTTAATGACGCACCTCTGCTCCTGACGCACGATGACGACTGTGATTGATTGCTTTGAGTGTCACACCGTCAATATTTGCAACTGAGAGATGAAACTTTCAGGTCATAAGTTGAATCATCATAACAGTACAATTTGCAATCCCCTATGATTTTTTCGTGTGGGATAATAATGTAGGAGGTATTAATTTTGGAATAAAACTACATGAACTCGAATTACCAAAAATTTTTCACAGGTAGCGTGGTTACCGCGGAAATATCAGGGCAAAGTCCTTGCCGTATTATGTACCCCGCCTGAACACACTAGGCAAAACAGTCATTATAATGGTGCGTCTACTGGGGTCGTAGCTTTTAACCAACAGAAAACTCAGGGGTGAATTATCTCCACACTAGATGTGGAAATGCTGAGAGCTAGTTTATTCGGTATTTTCATAAATTAACAGTTGAGCAGAAGTTTACATAGTCCACAGTCTTGTATTTCAATGCCATTTTGTACATCATCTAAGGTAACATATATAAAAAAAATATATACAGATAGACGATATCACGGTAGTTTGTGCAATATGCATGGCATAAATTTTTTATAACATCGTGGCAATATATAGAGTTAGCGACGAAATCATCCGCAAACTCTCCACTTTTTACGCAATTTTCAATAACTTGAATACTATTGCTTCCTCAGGCCTAGGTGTATTACTTGGTAAACACTAAATAACAGGCCGCTGAACATGTCATAATACACTAGCAAGTAAGTTGTTAACAATTCTGGCATTCAATATTATTCACACAGTTGAAAAAATTGTATTAAAAAGAGATGAATGAGCCATAATACTTGTTTTATTTAATGTTTTAATTCTATGAAGAGTTCTAGAATATTCCGGACGTATTTTAGAAACTTAATAGGCTAACTTGGTGTAAGAAGGGTCGTGCCTTGTCATTCATACGGGAAAAACAAAGGAGTTTAGGGTGGACTTGAGCAGAAGAATATTGAATTCCACGAAGCAGGAAATACTCATGGTGACATCTGTAAACGACTGGCTATCTGAAGATCTACAGTACAATCAGTTATGTAAAAGTTTGCTGAAGTTGGTGCTGTAGAAGCATTTCCTCGATGTGCCCGGGAACAAAAACTTTCGGTATACACTGCACATAATCTGTGTCATGGTCAACATTTGATCACGAGTGGCGATGTACATAACAATGCCATAAGATTGGATACTGAGGGAACTAGCGTGAGTCGGCGCACAATCTAGGAACAAGGATGACTTGCACCGGCACCCACCTCGACGAATCCCACTTAACAGAACATCATGTTGCGGCTAGCTTGAACTTCCCCAAAGCACACTTTGATAAAAAGAGAGGCTTTAGGGACCAAATATTATGGAGTGACAGAACAAAAATTGAGCTCTATAGGTATAGTGATGTGAAGAAGATATAGGATAAGAAAGACGCTCTCCTGCCGAAGAACACTGTACCAACAGCTAACTTAGGTGTGGGTCAATGATACTTTGGTGGTTGCTTCTATTCAAGCGGTACTGACATATTCGTTGAAGAAAGAGATATCAAGTAGGTTATACATGAAATCCTCGTTATAGGTCATAGATCCGTGAAGGAACGAAAAGATTTATATAGAATCCAAGTGGCTTAAAACGAGACTTGGGGCCTATTCCAATCAAACCCTCGCTGTCAGTCCTATTACCACGGTCCTAACACGACACAGCTATGTAAATTAGGTCTTTAGAGTCTCAGTGCAAAAATGCCTTAGGAGTTCGGGTATAAATAGTTGAGTTCCGCCTCGAATCCGTGCTTTGTGATAACTGTTGATGAAAACGAGAAGTTTTGAAAAACTGTCATTGTATTTTTTAAATATTCTCAAATGGTGAATACGAAAGATAAAATCTTTAAACGAAAATTCATCTTTCATTTCGTCAGTGATAAGTTACATTCGGCCACGTAATAAAGTGAGTCAGATAAAGAGCACACTTGGGCGTAGTGCGCCTCTTGAAGTTTACCATTAGTCCTGTTGGTAAAAGTGGACTAAATTATAAGCAAGGTACTTTTACCAAATAGCTGGAAATAGAAACTTTGAGCCACTATCGAAACCTGTATGCAAGTCCGGGGTGGAATGAGGGCTGCATTTAGTGTAGTCTATGGGTTGATATATTATAACATACTAGTGGCCAGGAACTTGCACGGTTAACTGTTTTCTTTATTTTTAAGTGCAATGAACCTAGGCAACGTCATTTTGTACGATCTTAGTTTACACCCAACGCTTTTTTTCTACCCACGGCTCTTTAAGAGCCTCATTCCCCTTGAAAACCTTGAAGTTGAGTAGCCACGCATGACTTGTGCCAGCGTTATCAGCACAAAGCTAACTCGATGAAAACGGTTACGTTGTCTCAGCTTCGGCTTCATCTTACTCCTAATTAGTCTGTCCATACAACAAAGGACCTTCTTTTCAAGTTCAAAACCCGTTAGAGTTTTCAAAGCTTTTATAATCCCTGTTTTTGTACCACTCTATTCAAATACGGCAAACTGTAATCACGTCATGACAACGCAACCGGATTTGGCTGATAACGCCAAAGGAATTCGTACAAAGGCATTCATCTTACTGCACCGCATTGTTCGCATATACTCTAACATGCTCTTTCTTACTGCACTTCATTTAATATAACCCACCTCGTCTACTCTGACATACTTTATCTACCTTCATATATTATCACCCGACGATACCCGTTGAAATTCTATATATGGCTTCATTTTAATATAGCTGTGTAATAAAAATGTATGGCACAGATGAAAGCATAGTTGACAAATTGTATTGATGAACGTCTCCAGTTGTCAAGCGAACAGGAGCTACCCCCTCAGGAAGCACAGGATGGGCCATAGGGTTAAATTAGTCAAGTTCGGTCATTCTATGTTACGAGGAGCTGCGCCCCCAGGGAGATCGTGCAGGTTACATTAGCCACTATCTAGTCCTTCGGGACGTCTGTCTTTCGTGTAAACTTTGCTGCCTTCCGAATTTATTATACTCCTGCTGATGTTACTCTCTTATGTTCTTTCTTTTGTTTGCCGAGTTGCTTTTCCCCGTACTTGTTGACCCTGTGTTGGCTACGTTGTAACACCCTGGTGTAGGGGTTCCTCTTTTTTTTTGCATACTAAATATTCCTTCCGTTTCTTCTCTCAGAAAATCTTACGAATTGAATCAGGAAAGTTTCAACTATCTGATACACCATACAATATTTTTATCTCTCATCTTTTTCCGCTTCTCTGAAGAAAATGCTCTGAGAAGAAAAATACAGATTCCGCGGTTGAATTAATTTTTAAATGAAAGATGCCTTGTGGGTGAAGTCTCTGTGAAGAGATGAGTCAACGATTCTCAAAGAAGTCTTTTTGAACAGAGAAATGAAAAATACCCTATGAGGGGAATCTTTGAGGCCAACTCGCAAGAATGTATCCAGGATATACGCCTAACTCAATTCGTCTAAGCAAATCCATCTAACTCAATCCTTGTTAACTAATGTAAAATTGTCTAGGGAACAATTAATCTATTCGCAATTCGTCGAAAAATCCTGTATATTAGGCAAATTAGCTAACCTAAACTAACCTCACTTTATCTAAGCTAACCTAAACTAGGTATGTTGCATTGTTTTTCATAGGTACATTTATAAACAATAGCTTTTTCATATAATATCTTTTAGTTGATTCTTTCTTGACCATTGTTCACCATTTATTTAATAGTTCCAAATTTAATTGTTGGTAGCTAATTTTGTTTGATCTTGGTATTAAACGGAGCTGATTCCTATTATTCAACCTCTAATAGTAGTAGCAGTATAGGATAGATTAGGCCTCCCTAAATACCTGAGTACTAATCATTTCTCAGAAATAAAAAGGAAGGAACATAATATAGTATGTCGATAGACACGTGAAGCCCATGCGCAAAGGTGTTCTCACACAGAAGCAACGTTCATGGTACAGCAGGTCGGGAAAGACGAGGAAGAAAAGATGAAAGTAGGTAATACCAGAATGAGTATGAAATCGGAAGGAAGTAATATTCAAGAAAGACACGTCCCGAAGGCCTAGGTATAACTCTTAAGGTAACCTACAGAGTCCCCCTGGAGCCGCTGCTCCCCATAACGTAGGATGGGCGTACCTAATCCAACCTGTGCCTCTGGAGACTTCAACCTCTCGTAGTGATTAGATGATTTATTATTTAGACGAACTTGACATTAGACGAATTACGATGCGATTAATTATTCCTTAGACGAATTTTACATTAGATAAACTTGTTTTAAATGAATTGAGTTAGATGAATTTATTTAGACAAATTTACAGGCACCCCATGAGAACAACACCTGTACTGACCTCTCTTGACGGAGTATGTAGAGCGACCTCGGTTTCGTGTTGGTGAGGAGGCACCTCGACGCGTTGGTTTCAGGGTTGTAGAAAGTGAATGAGGTGCAGTCCGGCTGGACCAGGCAACGAACTCGGCACT
The DNA here is from genome assembly GCA_001587735.2 of Parhyale hawaiensis. Taxonomy (NCBI): domain Eukaryota; kingdom Metazoa; phylum Arthropoda; class Malacostraca; order Amphipoda; family Hyalidae; genus Parhyale; species Parhyale hawaiensis. The sequence goes on along the minus strand of LQNS02278124.1, from coordinate 4,378,426 downwards.
CGCCTAGTAGGAACAAGAAAATTGCTCTACATTTTACACTTCGAACGTGTAAGCCTATTTTATTAGTGAGCTTATTTTTCTGTATTTTTTAACATATTGTCAACTGTTATGATCACACGTAATACCGATAGAAAATACACTCATTTCTATAGAAGAATGTTTCATAAATTATTCCCCAAGCATGAGTTCTCATACGTTGTATCATCATCAATATTAAGAATGAACATCGTATGTTTATATATCTATTCATGTTTCGTGTCACACTCTCAACGGAATTGATAGGCAAAAAATATTGGCCAGGCTGTAGATTTTGCAATGAAGTAGCATTTTCATGGAGATCGATGGCCAGGTTGCACAAGTCGGCAGAAGTGAAATCCTTATCCTTTATCTGGAGGCCATTTCAGTCTCTGAGGCAGCCACAATAGTCTCTGAGGCCACAACAGTCTTTGAGGCGACCACAACAGTCTTTGCGGCGGTCACAACAGTCTTTGAGGCGGCCACAACAGTCTTTGAGGCGGCCACAACAGTCTTTGAGGCGGCCACAATAGTCTTTGAGGCGGCCAAAACAGTCTTCAAGGCGGCCACAGCAGTCTCTGAGGCCACAACAGTCTTTGAAGCGGCCACAATAGTCTCTGAGGCCACAACATTGGTCACAATAAACTCGGTGGTCATAATAGAATCGGTGGTCACAATGGTCTCGGAGATCACAATAGACTCGAAGATCACAATAGACTCGGTGGCCACGTACAATAGACTCGGTGGCCACAATAGACTCGGTGGCCACATTGGATTCAGCAACCATATTACCAAATTGCTTCCAGTGGCCACAATTACCACACTGCTTTGATTGGACCTAGTGACCACACTGCTTTGAGTGGTCATAGTAACAATTCTGGGAGATAAGACAATTTTGACATTGATAGCAATTTTGACGTATGATAATTCTGTGATATATGACAATTTTAGAAAATTTGACAATGAGGACAGTTTTCACAATTTTCACAAATATGAGTTTTAAGATATGTGACAATTTTGACACAATTGACAGTATTGACATATATGACAATTTTGACAAATTTGACAATTTTGACAAATTTGACAATTTTGACAATTTTGACAAATTTGACAATTTTGACAAATTTGACAATTTTGACAAATTTGACAATTTTGACAAATTTGACAATTTTGACAAATTTGACAATTTTGACAAATTTGACATTGTTGACAAATTTAGATAAATTTAACAATGATGACAAGTGGAAATTTTAACATAGCTATTCGGCAATTTGACTTATATGACAATTATGTTGATTAGACAAGGTTTTCTGTTTTGAAAAACTTGCCTATTTTAACGCTCATGACAAATTTAACCGTTATGACAAATTTGGCATTTTGTACAATTTTGACAAATATGAAAATTTTGACATTTTTGACAAATTTGTCCATTTTGACGCAGTTGACAATTTTGACAAATTTGATTGTTCTGACATATATACGATAATTTGGACAAATATGACCTGCTTGACAAATATGAATTTCAAAAAATTGACAATTTCGACCAATATGTTAGTATTGACAACTTGACATAAATGGCTCTAAGAAGTTTGACTATTCAACGAATTTGACCTTTTTTCCGATTTGGACAATAAAAATAGACAATTTTTCCAAATTTTACTATTGACAGATCGCAGATATTGACAGATCGCAGACAGGTTATTAACAAAACGTAGAATTTTGATAGTAAGAATGCAGACAATTTTGATCATGTTATCGTATAATTGGAACCAACGTGGCGATTTGAACATTATCATCAAGTCTCATCGTTCAAGATGCTGCCGTCATTTCGGCAGTTGTGGCCTGTTTGAAAGTTATGGTGGCCTAGGCCAATGTGATGCTGCCATTTTGGTCATTATACATTATAGCGCGCGTTAGTTCTAGCACCGCTACTCGCGCGCGCTAGTTCTAGCTCCGTTACTAACGCGCGGTAGTTCTGGCACCGCAACTACTACTAACGCGCGCTAGTTCTTGCACTGCTACTAGAGTACGTTAGTTCTAGCACCGCTACTAGAGCGCGTTAGCTCTAGCACCGCTGCTACTACTACTAATGCACGCTAGTTCTAACACCGCTAGGAACAACTCTGGATATTGTAAATTCGGTAGACCATTCAAGCTCTACTAAAGGATGCCTTAGGACACGGGAGGCAACTCTACCTACCCTCAAGACGAACAAATTTGCGACTGACGTTCTGGCGTTCGAACTGGTGCGAAAATTGCTGGCTAACAAGCGTTGAAAAGCCATCGTAAACCTTTCAGCCAGTCGGTCAGCCACTGGGCACATCTATGTACTGGCCCGCAGGCCGGCCGTGCGGTATCAGTTATGTCGTCTCCCTCTATACTAACTCCGACGCTCAGCAGCTGTGAAGCGGCAACGCTCATCTCCAGATGCGGTTAGGTTAGCAGATGCAATAACGACAGATGAGTGTGATCAATGAGGAACGGCTCATAACAAATTCTTCGCTGTCATATTTTGACAGCGCGGGCCCTCTAGTAACACATAAAGCACAAAGCAGGCACGGGTTTCACTGTAGAATTGAGATCGTCAAATACACCGATGAAAAATAGACACATAAAAATGTGAAAATCGAGATTTATATTAGGTATCTTCAGACGATGAGAATCCAAGGTTTACGAAGGCGTATAAACAGCGATGAAAAGGAATAAGAAAAGTTACTCCGAAGAGTGAAGTTGTTATGTTTGTTTTTATTCTATCTTTATGTCTCTATCATAGCATACAATGGCAAAAAATTTGCTGGTGAAACATCGCCGAGGTCCACCGATAATAATCATAGTGCAATAATTTCCTACTCTCAGTTTTCTATGGACCCCCGAGAAAACTGCTTGAAACCTGACGTTAAAATTGCATCAACTTCGTGCATGCTTATTGCGTCCATAGGCGTACGAGCGAGGAGGGCAGGGGGGGGGGGCGAATGGCCAACTGCACAGACTGGTTCAAGCTCCTCCTCTATAGCATCGTCCTGAAGTTTAGAGCCTTTCACCATTCTGAGCTGCTGGCCTAAATCGCACGTATAAATGACCTTTTTTTTTTGCAAAAGCAGGTAATCATTACCAAACAAAGCAGGCACCCAGTGCATAATATGTCAACAGTTGAAAAAGTTGATCTTGGTAGAATATAGGTGTATCATTTACTGAACACAGTCGATTTTGGTTGTAAGTGGTGTTTCTGACGGTTTACTATGGTAGATTATGGTTGTGCAGCTAGAACCTTCATTGTAGTACAGTAATTGGGTATTTATGGTCGGGAATTGTGGTTGACAATATGGTCGAAGGTTGCGATTTTATACAGGATGAACGGGCTGCAACTTGGTGTACGAGGGCTGCGCCCGCTGCGTACGAGTCGGAGCACGGAAACGTTACACGTTACTAGAACAGATGTTTCTGTGTGCGTCATAACGGTTGAATCTATTAAGACACATCGATTCCACATAAGTACAGCTGCAAATTCAAACTCAATAGAAATTCAAGAGGGGGAGTCAAAACTGAGCATGGGGCCCTCGCTGCAGCAGACTAGCTGCCCCGGCTAGAAGCATAAGCGGTTTTTGAATACAATAATATTAGTCGAAGCTTCATACACAGCAGCGTAATGGGAAGGATAGAGAGAAACGTTCACCTTCTTCGACTTCCGTGTGCAGCACACTGGAGGTTTGCCGCACTTTACAAGGATTAAAAGACAAATGCTATTGATGGGGTACGTTAGGTTAGGTTGACGACTTCCTTTAGGTCAAACTAAAGTGTATTATAATGGCGTAAGTTAAGATTGCTCCATTTTGAAGTGCGAGAACATTACCTAACCGTAGAATTTCCACGGGTCCCGCTAGTTAAGATATTAATCGGAATGCAGCAGCTGGGTGTGGGACTGAGACCCGTGGAGATGAAATAAGGAGTGCCAGCCGAATTTTTCTTCGAGAAGGAAGATTTTAGAAAAGCAAAATAATCTGCCAGGTCCGGCCTGCGCCTTGAAGGTTGGGAATTGTCCGAGAGTCTTTTCGAGGGAACGACTGTGATTGGGCAGATCCCCACACAGAGGTGCAGCTGAAGTTTCGCATATTTTTACTTTATATCTAAACTGAGGTGCAGTTTTGGTGGGACGGAGTAAAGTCGACTGCTGCCGCACTGCGGCTGTGCAACCTCATTTGGCCGCTACGACCCCTGTATTTGCCGTCTGCCGGAGATATTGCTTCTGTCTCCTTACATTAATTGCTCTGCGAAACTAGAAATACACAGACGAGGCGATACTTCGTTTGAATTCCGCCATTCAAACGTTAAAGCCCGGGAATATTTTAGAATATTGTTGTTGTTGGACCATGGGTCCAATAAATGGCCAGTAGGGCCCAGTCGGAAATAATGGTTGTGATTATAGTTTAACAACTATGTTTATGGTCGATATCTTGGATGTATATTATCGATATATCCTCCATACTCAACCATTTATGGGGTGCATTATGGTAGAGATATGTCACAACTTTCGACCATATTGCCAACCATCATTCCCGACCATAAATAACCAATTACAACTATAATGGTTTTGGCTGCACAACCATGACCTACCATAGTAAAACATAAGAAACACCATTTAAACCAAAATCGACTGTGTTCAGCGAATGATACACCTTTATTCTACCATGATCAATTTTTTCAACTGTTGACATATTGTGCACTGGATTCCTGCTTTCTTTGGTAATGATAACCTGCTTTTGCATAAAATAAAGGTAATTTATACGTGTCAGTTAGGCCAGCAGCTCAGCACCGTGAAAGGCTCTAAACTTCAGGACGATGCTATAGAGCAGGAGCTTGAACCAGTCTGTACAGTTAACACACGTTCATTTATTTACAACTTCTTCCAACTCTAAGCTGGTATGCATCTATACGACACAGTTCAGAGGAAGTTCCCAGTAGATGGAAGAAGTCTGGCCGTGCCCATTGTCGGGGTACGTAAGGCCAAATTTATCATGAAACTTGGAATTGCTTTCCATAGAGCTAATGTGAATAATTTGTTCATGAAACTTAACAGATATAAACCGAAGGAACATAAAATAGATGGCAATATTTGATCAAAGATTGCAGTACTGTTTTACAAGGGATACAACAAATAAATAGAAATGAGGGTAACTACGCTAAACTGGTAAAGCGCAATGTCTGAAACTCAATTCAACGCGTCAAAGCAAGGCACCTCCCAAGTTTTTGCTGCGATCGAGTCTCGAAGTTTTGGCGCCCAGTCTAACATGCGCCAGAACTTTAGTTGCAGAGTAACCCAGCCTGCTTTAAATAAGTTTAAACTTACACAAGATATTCAATAAGCGATCAATACTTACAGTGAGTTGTATTGTTGACGATTTGGTACGCCTGCTTTGCACGAATTCCACGGCCCCTGATGCTCAAGAAATGATGATCAGTGATAATTTTCTCTTTAGAAATGGTTAGCTTCTCTAGAGGTTGGCTTCCTTCGTCAGAAGTGGTAGACACAAGAACAGGTTGAAGTATTTCCATGTCAGTAGTGGCGGAAACGGTAAACTGATCCACCTGACTTAATGTCCACATTTCCACCGCGAACATGAGCACTAAGCACCGTTGTATGTTCCTAATCTGGAAAGCCATTGCTTCGGTATGGATGGTGATGGCGAGCAGACAGAGTCCTTTCTTTTCAATGTGCTCTGGAATATTTCCAGATGTTGAGACTTCACAGATATAAAGTTGAAATGCAGTAGCTATGAACCTGTAAAAACTGATTGTTACGGTTGTGAGCCTGCGGATATAAATTTGTTTGGATCTTACCCTGGAAATGAGTCCTTGGAAAGTGTAGAGCTGGTGATATAAATCTAATTTAGCTTACTTTTTCTACAACCTACTCTTTGGACTGTAAGTCTTTAGATATGAAGCAGATATTGAAATAATTTTGATAAAAAATTATTTCTGTTAGTGTTGATACTGAAGACATAATATCATACATCTGTAATCTTGTCTCTCTTAATATTGCTCGATCCATGGTGAGGCTAGCGAAAAAAAATTAATTTAGTTTTACCCCATACGATTGGATTAAAAAATCCGCATTGTGTCCAGCAAAAAAAAAAACGTAAGCTACATCCTGTAAGTTTTTTCTTGAAGCTCCGGCATTAAAACCCTAGTTTACTAATCCATTCATTTTTGTCACGTATGAAAGTACTTGAGCAAAGACCTAAAGTTTTAAACAATAATTGTTTGACTATCAGAAGTTGAGATTGCTTCAGTAATGTCAGAAGGTAAAGTTAACTTTACAACACTCTCAACTGGGACACCAATACGCACTGGTTCGTGCTGCTGATATAGGCCAACTTGCCTTAGAGGGTTGTGCAGGATTCCGCTCTTATAGGCCCCTCTTTGGCAGCGGCTTTAATGGAGCTCATTTCATACCCCAAAGGGCATTCACACGATGGTGAAATGAGAGACTTCACTCTCGGTAATCGTCCGACTGCTGTGTATGGTGTCCCCGCTGTACGTCTACCGGAAGATCTACCAAATATGTTTGCCGGCACGTCAGCTGGCCTCGCCAGTATCACTAGTGAAGTTTCGGATATCTCTTCAGACGTGCATAGTTGAAATAAAAACAGTTGAAACACTGCCCTCGTGCACTGTTTACTTGGACTTGGCTGCACAGTCGGACGCGAAGCTTCGAAACCTGTTGCGTAATACCGCCGGACGGAGGGTCGTATGAGCCACTCAAAAGAAACGCGCGTCTCCTCATGGGACCGGTAAAAACGGTGACTCGCGTTACCCTGTTGTATCATATATGATACAACAGGGTAACGCTTATCACTGTTTTTGTAATACTAGTGGCCCGGGCCGTCATTATAAATGACTGTACAAAATTAGCACCTCAGGAAACCCCCCCCCACTGTCTCCTGTGCTTATTAATGGCAGAAGGCTTCTTTAATGAAAATTCAGAATTCCGCCTAAAAATCGGAAAGATATTATGAGGCCCAGGTAAGTGACATCTCCCGTAGCATGAATTAATATGTCCATACACGATCATCCAGGCGAGCTCAGGTCCCTCAGCTACAGCGCCCAAGTGCGACCCCCGTATCCAAGATGCAATATTCGGCACCTGAATTTTTTCCTACCTTATTCCCAAAGAGCGTTACAGGAAAGATATAAATATAGTTATAAATAAATGTATAAATGAATAAATAATAACACGACGTGAATTATTATATAGTAACTAGTGGCCCGTGCCGTCATTATAAATGACGGCAAAAAATTAACATTTCACCAAAACCCCCGCCTTCTTCTGTGCTTGTTACTCTTTAGAAGGCTTCTTAAATGTAAATTCAGCATTCTGTCTAAACAATCTGTACTGTAATAAGAGAGAGCTGTCTGTCCATCAGTTCGTCTGTCCGAAGCCCCATTTTTCTTGTATCTAATACAAAAGAAAAAGATTCCAAAGTACCCAACTTTTCTTTTTGTCAAAAAGGGGCAAGCAGACAGAGTTCTATTTTTCCCCTATCTAATACTGAAGAAAAAGATTACATGGTACCTACCCAACTTTTTTTTTCGCCGTTTGAAATCTGAATTTTCTCCTATCTTATTCCATAGAGCGTGACAGGAAAGATATAAATATAGTTATAAATAAATAAATAAAAACACGACGTGAATTATTATATAGTACTGATGATGAGCAGCTAGGGTAACGTGAATCACCGCAAGGTAGTATGAGCAACGCAAGGGTAAAGTGTACAACCCCAGGGTAAGATGTATATGCATGCCTCGGGTAAGATGTAGACCTCCAGAGTAACATGAGGAACCCCAGGTCAGTGTGTGCTACACTAGGACTGTACACAACCTTTGAACAACGTGCACAACCCCAGGGTAAGATGTACAATCTAGGGGTAGCATAAGCAAGTCCAGGGTAAGATGAGCAACCCTAGGGTAAGGTGCAAAACTCCAGAGTAATATGTACAGTCCGAAGGTAAGTTGTAAACCCCAGGTTAAGCTATCAACCAGAGGTAAGATATAAACTTAAGGTTCAGGATAATGTGTACAACAACATCGAAAGATGTACATTGCATAACTCCAGGGTAACGTGTATAACCCTAAAGCAACTTGTACAACCTCAGGATATGGTCTAGAAGAACAGCCCCAGGTAAGATATGAGGCTTGCAAGTTGATAGCCAGCTAATCTTAGTTTTTTGGCAAGGGTCCCATCTAGGTCAACCCACCTGACTACCAGCAAAAAATTATGAACATTGCCTAGCTTCTGTTACCAGTTTTTGGGTGGACAGACAATATATACGTATATATATATTTGGTTACCCACGACGCGCGTTTCGCCGTACCTCGGCTCATCAGGTGGGAGGTCGAAGATGGTCGAATTTGAAGATGTTGAAATTTGCGAAAATCTTGGTAAGATATCCCAGTAAGGTGTAGCTGAGATACCGTTGATTCTAAACCTTTAAATATAAATTACGAACTAGCAAATGTTTCTTAAATATTGAAACATTGCCCGCTGCGTCGACTCCAACTACAGCAGGCAATGTTTCAAAATTTAAGAAACATTTGCTAGTTCGTAATTTATATTTAAAGGTTTAGAATCAACGGTATCTCAGCTTCACCTTACTGGGATATCTTACCAAGATTTTCGAAAATTTCAACATCTTCAAATTCGACCATCTTGGACCTCCCACCTGATGAGCCGAGGTACGGCGAAACGCGCGTCGTGGGTAACCAAATTTCTAAAATGCTTCTCATCGTATTCTTCAATTAAAAGTAATGCCATCTCAAGATAATAGTATATATATATA
>LQNS02278124.1:4309875-4353200 GCA_001587735.2 Parhyale hawaiensis | reverse complement strand
AGACTGCAGACATAATTTATATAGGGGCACCAATAGACTGCAGACATAATTTATATAGGGGCACCAATAGACTGCAGACATAATTTATATAGGGGCACCAATAGACTGCAGACATAATTTATATAGAGGCACCAATAGACTGCAGACATAATTTATATAGGGGCACCAATAGACTGCAGACATAATTTATATAGGGGCCCCAATAGACTGCAGACATAATTTATATAGGGGCACCAATAGACTGCAGATATAATTTATATAGGGGCACCAATAGACTGCAGACATAATTTATATACGGGCACCAATAGACTGCAGACATAATTTATATAGGGGCACCAATAGACTGCAGACATNTTATATAGGGGCACCAATAGACTGCAGATATAATTTATATAGGGGCACCAATAGACTGCAGACATAATTTATATAGGGGCACCAATAGACTGCAGACATAATTTATATAGGGGCACCAATAGACTGCAGATACATTGCCTTCAACGCTGAAATTCGGGTTCTTGTCAAAATAGTGCCTCTAATTTTAAGTCGTCACTCAGCTTCAGACCTATTAACTTCAGTGCAATAATTCTCACATTCGAGAATAGATCGCCCCTAATGTGAGAGCATTAGTATTTTCACGGCTGAGCTTTGCCTGACGCCAGTAATGTGAGGTGATTAGGGCCTGTCTGAACAGCGGGGTTGCAACATTCATCAGCCTGGGGTTGTTTGATCAATGAATCAATTTGCACTAATGCAAGCGTGAGATGATGCGTGTTTACTACGTGGGAAGGCTTAAAGTTCTTCGTAATTGAGGTGAGAAATATTCTTCAATACTATAGGTATATTTCATACTATTGTAGAGTAGGGGTAGAGTATAGTAAAGTAGAATACAATATGTTTGTAGCATTGGAATGTACAGGCTTGGGACTGTCTTAAAACGGGTCTGATCACGTACAGTTCAGTGGACAAATTGTTCACCTCAGCCTCATCTTTTTAGTACCTACTCTGCATGTTTCACACACCGATAAAAAACTATTTCAACTACACTAAAGAAATTTTTGATGCTCGTAGGTGTTTCACAGAGAAGCATCAGGATGTGAGACGCGGTTAGATACCAACACGCAGATCGCTATTGTTTTTCAAAGTTTCGGCTCTTCAGGTGCATCAGTATTACCTGTTTGTAATGCATCTTGGTGCATCATTGCCTTAATCACAAAACCGAAACACATAAGTGCATCAATTTGTGCCAAGTGCATCATAAAACCCTATATGCATAATCATGATGCACTTTATTTTCATGATGCCCTTGCGTGTTTCGGCTTTAGGACAAAAATGCATGTAGTTTTGATGCATCTAACTGCATCAAACTTTCTCCCAGTGTATATAAAGGTTACAAACTACTCTAGTTTCAGTTTTGTATCATAGGCCCGATGTATGCAGAGTATACAAAGAAAACAATACCAGGCTGCATCTAATAATTTGTAAAGAGACTGCACCGGTCGCATCAACCTGGTGACGTACCGACCCAGGCCTGTACTTTAGTAGGCTTTGGCTGGCCTCATCAGAAATTGTGACGCCATGTGGCCATTTTTCGACCCCGTACCTCTGGCAGTTTTTGGTCGACTGCAGCCGCGCACTGTTATGGGACCTGCTAGGTATTTACCTGTAGCACGAACCAGAGAGAGCATATTTCCCAGTAACTGCGTGCGGTTAAGTTTACTTTAGCTCTTACCTTTACTCTCGTGTGAACCCTCAATATTCGTAGAAAGTTCCCTTGTGAGTACGGATTTTGTCACAGTTATTATTGGTCTCTGGTGTGGCGAAACTTTCACGATCCATTACCATCCATCCGAAAAGTTTGACTAATGTGATGATTATTGGTAAGAAGTTGCAGAATTTCTCGAGGTCAATGGATCGATGCGCTGCAGCAGGGTAGCATATTTCAACACGACGTGCAAACTTATTGTGACGCTACAAGACACCTTGCAGTAATTTACAGGAAACACTATTGTTAGCTGGGAGACTGACGAAATTCCGTGGTAAAAACGTACAATTTTTAGCAAGCATCCCTTGCATGGAACATAGAGCGTGGAGGTTATACAATTTCATAAGACTGTTAGGTGCTGAACTCGTCAGTCTAGTCGGTGTTTAGCGCCTTGATCTGTTCCGGGCTGGAATTCATTGCCGGCATCTGCCTTCGGTCGTGTCGGCCAGTAGCCGTTTAAGTGAGCTGTAAGGCCGCGTTCACACGTCATTCATTTCAACGCGTCCACTCAAACTGGTGGACGTGGCCCGTTGAGTTGATGGGAGCAGTTGCGGCGATTGCGCGGAGACTGAAGGATGAAGCATGTCTGTTTTCTCAACGCTCTGCAGTATGCAGAACCCATACATACTGAATTTATCCTCTGCAGCGTTCTCCGATCATGAACAAGTTGATAAAAATGTTTTTTTTCTGTCATATTTATGATCAGAATCCCTGAAATCATGTTTAACGATAAAAAGCCCGACAATGTTGTAAGAACATAGACGCCACTTTTATTTTGACGAACCAGCGGATTGCTGTAGGATGATCTCATTTCTACCGGTTTATCTGGCCATAAATATTCTACATAGAAATAGGCTGCTCCACTTGAAATCTGGCTATAACATTAAGGGATCCGAATGCAACTTCAGCCAGTCGCAAAATATAAACAAAGATGTAAAGAAATGAAGTCCTAACTGAACGCGCGGCGTCGACGTATCAGTGAAAGACGCTTCTGCGTGTAGCCAGCGACACAAAAATGTTGACGCACCGATCGTGTTTGTTCACATGATTGAACTCGTTGACGTGTGAACTCGCCTTTAGTGCCTTTTCGTTGTATTTTCTTTAGTAACTTTCGGGCTTCCTGGTGTTACATAATGCCTCATTTGTGTTCCACTAACTGTCCGTGGTGGCCCGACCGTGAAGTTTTATTAATAGTAATAATAATAGTGAATATCATATATCAATGGCATAATACAGTGAACGAGCAGCTTGTTTAATGCCCTCGGTGTACTATTTTGTTTTAGTCGTTGTACAGTAGCATAATCTAATATGACCTTCAGGGACCGTAGAGAACGCGATACTATTACTTTTTTCTCTTCATCACAAGTTTCTGGGATACACTTGTTTGCATTGGCATTTCGTTTTGTAATTATTGCAACTCCACCTATAGGTGCCAATGGATCACAGGCATTACTTGGCCCTATCTATTATACCAGGCTGTCATCTTGATACACGGGATATTTTTCCTACTGTATTCCTAAGGGGGAAACCCATTGTAAGGAGGTAGCACAGCAAGACATACAAGGAGTAAACTGGTAGAACCATAATGCTGCTGCTACTGGGCTGGCTTGAGCAATAAGAGGAGTGTACAGATGCAGTCGACCATAGATCATCTGAGCCGCGGCGTCATTGACGCAAGGCACAAACGGCAACAGCTCCCTGACCGTGAGATCACGACCCAAATAGACTACGAGTGACGGAACTGCTGACACTGCGTTGCCAAGCACATAGTCTTTCCTCCTTGACTTGGAATAGACCGTCCGGCTTCAAGACTTTGAACGAGGCAACACCTCTTATCGCTGAATCACGGGGGTATCGAATTAATAACAAAGATAATGCCGCTACCGACGTGATAGCTGCGAACCAACCGTGAACTAATTTGCGTCGTCTAGTCGCGGATTTTACAGCAGCGATAGCTGGCGTGTGTGAGACCCAAATAGCTGCATCGTCAGATGTGCATTGGAGATTATCTCAAGTTACAGATAGCCGCTGCACGCCTGCACCGTGAAGGCTGTAATCGTCCTGATAAGGCTGTTGACTGCTCCAGTTTCGGCGCCTTTCGTGCGATCTTTCCGACTTGGTTGTATCTGGCGCACTTGTGTGCCATTTTAGCGAGTCGTGCGCTTGTGTATCTTTTTCAACACCACCATTATGACCCGTCTTCGTTCCATTTTGCTGCACAGGATGCCTTTTCGGGAGGACATGAAAGCTTTTAGAGCTTCAAAGCCGGAGCTCCAATAAATTTAAACCAATCTATAGCCCTTCATCTCCTTTAAGACAACCATGGAGTTATTTACAGGAAAAGAGCAACGCATGCAAATAAATTGCGTTTTTTGAAAAACTCTCTTCAATAATCGTTGTTGATTTCTAGTTTTGAGCTAGGTACCCTTTTCTGAGTTCTGCATGAGCATTTACGAAAATAGGAATCGAGATGCCCATCAACCCTGACTTCCTGAGGCTGTGCTCCCTCTCTGCCGGGACTCTGTCAGTTCCTATAGCACACCCTTGTATAGATAGGATTAGCTGCGCATATTTTATCGAGGTATTGAAGGTTTTCTTGTACCGAGAGCTCTTTAAATAATCAAGGAAGTACATAATCAAGGAAGGAAGAAGCTTATTAACTGTATAATTCGCGAAGAAAGTTACTTCATCAACATTTTATGGTTACTGTTGTAGCATCTTGTACTAAGACCTGCATGAATAATTAGGAAATTAGGGTCCCAGACGCATAGTATTTGTGTAAACCTCAGCAGGAGTTTACAAAATCAATTGTTTATGCCAACTATTGTGCCGCCTTCTATGTAGATTTATCTAGATCCTTAACATTGTAGAAATACAGACGCGGATGCACTGCTAACTTTTTTTACGACCACGAACAAGACTGGCATTAAATTTAGCTTAACCACGTTGCTGTTGATGCGTAGCCAGTTACAATTAAATCAAATTTTGGTAAATGGGGAAGAAGCGTGGCATTCCTTAATAGGAAAATAACCTACGAGTTAGACGCCACTGTGATGCATATTGAATGCAACGTGATCCTTTTCTTCCCTGTTCACCGAATTTTGTTTACAAACATTAATGAAATTTTCACCTTGAATGAGTTTGTGTGAATGGAAGTCGAATGATGTTCCATAATCAAAATAAACGCACACCCATTTAATTTTATATTTTTATGAATCTAATTTTTATTTGTTATTCACCTAAGCCTTTATAATTACTCACTCCTAGCCCTTTAACGTCCATATTGACAACCAGTTTTCGTAAAACCAGCACTGTTTGATACGTGACCAAAGCAGTCGTGGGCGTTTAAGTAATGATTTATGAAGAACATATAAAAACAGCTTGTGCTAGTGAAGGACAGAAAACAAATCCAAGAATGATCATAAAAATGGAATTCATTGTACTTTTTGTATACCCTATTAAAAATTGTCTTAAATATTCAAAACTCTTCTATACACTTACACTTAGAACGCAAACAATACCTTTAGCACAAAATTGACCATATCTCATTTTTGCGCAATCAAATTCTCATGAAACTTGCAGGGAATTCGTGACATCTTATGGCAACACTGTTGAGTTTGTTTTCATTTTGCTGTTTTTCCTGATTGACAACTCTTTGTATTTTTTTTTTTTTTAGGTTAACGACAATAACAACTTACTGTATATTCAGCTATAATGGGACGTGAAAAAGCTCTGACTAACGAGGAGAAAGAAATTATCATCAAAAGAACTGCTACAGGCACCTCTCCTGATGTTATTACCCGAAAAATAGGGTCCTATATTGCCACAGTAACAAGATTCTGGAAAGACCCTTCATCACGGAAAAAAACTATCAGATGCTGAACATTCAAGGACTCTTACTGATAGAGACATTAGAAATGTGATTCGTCTCCTCCGCATAAGACAAGAGCAAATAAGTAAATCAATTTTTACGGCTGCTTGGCTTCCTGAAGTGCCTAAAACCTCAAGAAATCACATGCTTCATTCCATTGCTTCTGTCAAATCCCCTAGGAAATTGCTTCCCCTGACCCCAACACATGAAATTTTGATGATGGAATTCCCAGAGAAATACACGAAGATCAACATGAATCATGTTCTTTTCACGGACGAAACCCGGGCAACACTTGATGGATTACGTCAACGTATCAAACGTCAACAACAGGGAGGTGATGTTACTATATGGGCTGGTTTAGTAGGGGATCGACTTGTAGGTCCGGTTAGTGTACCTGATGGCGTTGAAATTACATCTGCATCATATTGTGACATGTTAAAGGATTATTGAAGTTATAAACCGTCATGGGGGTCATGTTCGCAAATAAGACTTTGTTTCAGTCATTGTAAACTTTTGATTGATGATTTCTAGTGTAATGCATATTTATCTCATTCGTGTTGTTCAGTTTTGCTCCTCTGGTGACATAAAACTGTGAATATTATGTTTTTACCTCCGCCAAGAAGGTCATGTTTTCGTCGTGCTTGTCTGTCTGTCTTTCTGTCTGTCTGTCACCAAGATAACTCAAAAAAGTTATGAACCGATTTGGATGAAATTTACAAGGCTTGTAAGGTATGTTAGGAAAAACAGATGATTAACTTTTGGTGAAGATATGTCCATCCGTTTGTTTGTCTGCTTCATTTTACCCAATGCCATAACAAAAAGTTATTGATGGAGTTTGATGAAATTAACATGAAATGCTAGGAATATAACAAAGAGTAGATGACCAAAATTTTAGGGATTGTTAATAGTGTTAAAAGACATATGTGATTAAATTTTGGTGCTGATCAGTTCGTTCGTTTGTATGTTCGACTCATCTGTTTTTTTTTTACTTTTTAGTCAAAAAGCTGTGACCGCCGCTCAGTGAACATAGTAACATTGACAAAAAAACATAATTTATAATTTTTCTAGAACCAGCACAGTCTGTAAAATTTTCACTGAAGTTTATAGCCAAATAGTCAAGATGTGGTCAATTCTGCGATAAAGCTATTAGGTATTTCCATTCTCGGTGTATACTAGTTAATCGTAAAAAAATTTCTTTCGAGAAAAACTTACACGACTCTGTAGCATTAAACGTGTAATCCATAGATTTGGGGCCCTTCATACCGATGAATCGAGTGCATCTTACCACGTAATATTGATTATTCTCCAACATCCTACAACTGCAGGATAATATCCTCTCAACCAAAGTTCGAACCTTTAGAGCGCGAAAACTTTGGTGATTTTGATAATCAAAGTTTACTGTTTAGGATGCCACGCAGCTCTAGCCTGATGTGCTGACACTAGTTTGAGATGTTTAAAAATATTACTACTCGCTATGGGGTTCTTCCTTGTTTTGGAAAAGCTCGCTATTTATTTCACTTTTTTTAATTATGAAGAATTTTTGTTGTTAATTAACGCCTGGCAGGGCGTTGGCCCTTCATTTAATGGATCGTTTAAAAAAAAACTTTCTTATATTTGCTAAAATGACCAAATCCCTACTCTTCGACTGATGACTATCTATCTTCTATACTGACATTGCGCTGACTAGAACATTGTTTTCGTTTGATAGCACATTTCTGCACATTTATCTAGTTCGTTAAGGGAACAAAGATGGTAAACTCTCAACTATTTCGCCTTTCTTCGTGATGCATCATAATCACTCAGCTTACTAAAAATCACTTCTGGGTGTGTTGCTTGCATTGGTCGTACATACTTCGACTATCGATATAGTCACTTCTACAGGTACAGCTTGTGTATATATCGCCCGTTTGCGATAACGGTGTCATAACCCAAAAATTGCGTATCTTGAGTTATTGCCACCATCACAAAGCCCGCATCCAACATCAAGTTCTATTAGTGATAATGACGCCATAATTGAGTTGTAAAAGTGGCCGCTTGAGAAAGGTCATTATTCAAGTGATAGTTAAGAAAACACGGCGATATTAAAACTGCTTTCGCCTCTCCTGAAAAATGTCGATTTTTTACTTATGACACTGTTGTCGCAAAGAAGATAATCATTTCTACAGCTGTAGCTTGCACATGTACTCATTCTACAGATGTGGCTTGCATAATAATCAGTGTTACAGATGGTGATTGCATGGGTATATATATATATATATATATATACAGTGCCTTACACACGCTTTCGGCGGTGAAGTGCCTGCGCTTCTGCTGCGTCGCACCTAAGGACGACCAGGTTCCAATCTCACACGCAACGTAACGTGTTTGCAAGGAATTTTGAAAATTGGCTCTCATCACCGACTGCTTCCCCTGCTTTTTACACTACCAGATCTTCAAAATAATAATTAATTTTAGAATACACTAGACTGGCGACGTAGAAACGGAGGAAACTCCACAAGATTAGTAAACCCCCACTGCAACCAACCCACCAAGAATAAAAAAACAATGAGAAGACCAGGGACCACATCACAGAACATTTCTATTTACATATCGTTTAAAGCTGCCAATACTCGCACCAGCAAAGGCAGGTCCATCAAGCCCACTCCAAACATCCACGCATGATGGGCAAAACGAACGAGAATACTGACCTGTACGGCATCGTACCGGTTCCAAAGCAAACTCATGAAGAGCACCAGTTCGCCGAGTATACCTCACCCGGACAAAAGGCTCCGGAAGAAAAACCGACATTGGATGTTTAGGGCAATTATATCCTAGAATTCAGGCAAAAGAGAACCTCGTTACGTGTATCCACGGTATGTGAGATAATATATGAACACTTTAAACTCTATTATTATTAATCATACTACTTGCAAATAAAATCGCTTTCGTAGCTACAGCTTGCAGATATCATAACTTCTGCTGCTAATTGCATATTATAGTCACTTCGACGGATATAGCTTCCATATATCGTCACATGCACAGTGAGAGACGCACTACATGTGCATTACGCAAGTGTCTAAAGTAGACATACCAACACGGCTTGCTTTCATTTATCCTTACACTACGCCATATCCAGCTTTGTAACATATTTTTTATGTAGTGTCAAAAGTACACATACCAATACAGCTTGCTTCCTCTCATTCTTACTGTACGTCAAATCCAGCTTTCTAACATATGTATCTATATCCAACAATTTAGGTACATGTATATATCATATATTTATAAATATATGTGTGTGCGTGTATTTGTTTTAAGGGGACCGTATGCCCAAAAAATAGTTCTTCATTATTGGACTGATTTGAATGAAACTTTGTACACACATGTAAAATTCAATAAGAATATCTTTTGATTCCTGTACTTTTTTCTCATTTTCGTCATAGAAAACGATTTATTGAAAGAAAACATTAAAACAGGGGCAGGGGGAAACCCTACTAGTCCTACAGTTTTAGAGCTACAGAGATGATTTAGATAGCAAAATAAGCGGAATTTGATTCTCTACAACTTCTCGTTTGGGTTTGTTTGAATATCGAATTATTTTTTGAGAAAATTGAAAATAATTGAAGTTTTTTCGAAAATGTTAGCCGAAACTAGTCTCGTAATGCGAAATTCAGAGAACCCAAGCGAGAAGTTTTAGAGAATCAAATTCTGCTTCGTTTGATTCCAAAATCATCTCTGTAGTTCAAAAACTGAAGGAATAGTAGGGTTTATAAGTGAAAAAAGTAAGCTTTTTAAGGAGAATCCGCGCTTCCACTTTCTTTGGATAACTCGTTTTCAATGACGAAAATTGGAATAAACTAGAGACTAACACACATTCTTTTCCAATTTTACATCTCTGTACTAAGTTTCTTTCGAATCGTTATATAAATGTATTTTAAAATTTGAACCCTTCGGCTGGGATATGACTGTGGTCAAATTCGAGAATGCGACTGAAAAGAGAACTTTATCTATTTACCGATTTGGATAAAACTTGGGACAGATATGTAAAATAGCAAGAGAATGTGTGTTAGACTGGTGTACTTTTTCCCAATTTCGCCATAGAAAACGGGTTATTCAACGAAAACTGTTTTCCGTTTTCTTTGTGTAACTCGTTTTCTGTGGCGAAAATTGGAAAAAGTACATGAGTCAAAACCCCCATTATTGCGATTTTACATTTTTTTTTTTGTCAAGTTTCATGAAAATCGGGCAAATAATATAAAAAGGTTTTTGAAGTCAAGAAATGAAGCGTTACGTCATCCATCCCTCACCCAGCCCCTATTCTACCAACTATTCTACCCTATTCTACTCCCTCAATTTACTTCTCAAGTCACTCAGCTATACTCTGAAGAAGACCGCTTAAGTTCTTTAGGTCAAACTCATAAGCTGATATCTGCATTAGGTACCTTCTAGAGTGTTCTAAATCTTACAGCGAGGCAAAAGCTACTGTATACTCTCCTCTCTAAATAATTTTGTCACTTCCCCAGTGTTTCCACGAGCAGGGTAATTATCCTAGTTTAGGGTAATCAGGAGTATCTTAGGGTAATGTCTAGGGTAATGCAGAAAATGCCCACATCTAGGGTTATCAGAGCTCCGTGAAGGAAGTGCCCGCCTAATGTACGAAAAATAGAAAATTTAAAGCCAATATGCAAGCACCCTACTGATCACCACCTGAACGAAATGCAATGAAACGCGTCACAATCTAGTGTTCACAAAACTGCACTACTGCTGTCGCACATTTGAATATCATCAGGTACCATTCATTAAAGACGGCGTCACGATAGAAAGTCATAATATCTTGCCCTGTCCGTTTTTGACAAATGATTCTGAGTTGCATTTAGCTAATAAAAAACTCGATCGGTGGCAGCAACAGTCGGTTTATGGAAAGTCACTGTCCTGTTCTGATTGCGCGAGTGCTTATAAGCTTCAACAAAATATTGGCATGTATGTTTGGCATATTTTTGAAGACTACCGCTAAGATATTTCATCGTAGAAATAATTAATAGGTTCGTTCATGTGACAGTGATTGAATTAACAGCAGAGTTACCTCCCAGCGTCGGTATTTTACCACTTAATTAGGTGGAAGGCGTGCTATTTCTTAGCCATATTGCACGCCAACGAAGCATGTTATTGTAGCGGTGCAAAAAAAACAATAGACAAGGTTCTTTGAAGCTTCGAGTTACAAAAGGAGCTAAAGAGTCAAGGCGTAATGCCGATGCCACACGCTATCCAGAAAAACGACTATCCGAGTTTTGCTGACGATATCGACGTCTAAATACCTGCACACTCCCGCTTATTTTGCGCAAAATTCTAGAATGGAGCATGCGAATTTTTGCGCTCGATACACTGGGCAAACGCGCGAATTTCTGTCATCAGCAAACCGCTACCCTGAGGCACGAAAGACGCTCAGAGACATCTTTCGAAGGGGAGGGCGTTCAGTTCGCTTTCGGAGACGCAACGGGTTTTTATTTTCAAGATATTCTGTCATAGAATTGGACTTAATATTACTTTTGAAGGCATTGGGTGGCCTGCAAGCGTTTAACAGCTGTTAATGGTTTTTTGCTGGATTTCCTTTAGCAGCGTTTTGGGCTTCCCGGTGTTGCAAGATGCTTCATTTGGGTTCTATTACCTGTCCGTGGGAGCTCAAGCATGAAGTTTTAATAATAATAATAATAATCTATTATGTTATTCTGCTCGTTGGATGCATTTTTGTCATTGTGTTCAGCCCGTAACCATGACAACGTCGTTTTGATGAACGGAGGTCGAAGTTTTTTGACCAACGGACTATTCTCACGTGAGAATAGGAAGGTGCTTTTTTGCGCAAAAGTCTGCGCGTTTGTCAGAGTTTCTTCAGTTTTTAGGTTAGTGAGTGTCGCGGCAATATGGAGTAAGCTAGCTAAAAAATTAATTACAAAAATTTGTATCGACAAAAGAGTGCAGTCATTGACTAAAACTTGCAATATATGTTTGTATTCTACCTGTTTTTCAAATAGGCGCTGTCACACGGACATAGAATTTGATATAGTTGCGATCATCCCTAGAATTCCATCGACAGAAATTGAAATACTAGAGCTTTATGCAACTGAGTATTGAGGACAATTTATACTTATTAATGAGGTCAGGGTAGTTTTTTCCAAAAACCTATGAATTTCCTCACCCGCCTTTTAATAAATGAATAAATTTGATTACTTTACGATCAACTTTATGAGTTGATAAGTGAATGTGGTTGCAACGAAGTCTCTGAGAAGCATATGTGATGTAACAAGGTTGGATGGAATCCGGAATGAAAAGATATAACGAAGGTCGTATGTGAGGAAAGCCAGAAAGTCATCAGAGAGAGAGTGGATCAAAGTGTTAGGTTAGATTGAACATGTGGAAAGAATGGCTGAATGAAATGAAAAATAGATAATTATACTAGGGATAGGAAAAAATATTGCATTTCTTGAAGCATGTTGCATAGCAATAATAACTTAATCACCTTCCGATCATATGTGCAAAGTGACAAGGACGGGAAAATATTTCAGAGTATTCTATTAATTTGTGTTGCCCTTCCCGGCAATGGAACCCTGAACGTTTGGGATATCAAACCAGCATTCTAACTCTGGGATATCAAACCAACTTTCTAACGCCTATCAACTGGCTTTCCCTCCTGACGCTCATGCAGTATGTTACACAGTGCTAATTCATACTCATGGAGCTCTGGAAACCAGTCCATGGACCTTTTAGTTGATTTATAGATCATAGGTCAAGATTAGCTATTTTAGGGTAATCTGGGGTAATCAACAACCTTCAGGTAGGGTAATCAGAGTCGCCTCTCGCGGAAACCCTGCACTTCCCATGTATTTAAGAATCAATCAATCAACTTTACTAGGTACGCGCAGGTGTGATACAACAGATATATTAAATATAGCTAATCACTAGACTTAAATTCGATACAGAAAGTGCTTAATTGTCTTAGTACACGCTACACTGCATTTCAGCTCATTGTTTGGCCTCTGTTTGGTAAGAGTATGCGCTGTCATCGGCTATATATATATTTGACAGTCTGTAGCAAGGGCCATCACAAACCACGTTTATCAGCGAATTAGCTGATTTTTCTATCCTGTTTTGGAGACTGAAAGCACATTTCCTTGTTCTGACTTTCAGACAGTCAGTATACTTATGAGCAAATATCACACTAGCACTATACGACCTCGGTACATTCATAAGCCTGCGAAACGTCATTATAAGCCACACGTAGACGCCCAATGGTTCGACCAAAGCGAGCTACAGTAACTTAGCTACCTTAACAGAATTTTTAGTCTCCCTGGGAGACAATATCGTAAAGTGGCTGCTGCGGCGGCCGAAGCGTTTGAAACGGACCCGTGTATTGAGTGTTCTTCCTTAGGTTGTAGTAGCTATATGAGGAGTCTTAGAGGTAACCTTGGTTTTGTGTCCTTTCGGTGAATGAGTGTCTTGCTCATTTCAGTGAATGATGCCTGACGTTATAAACCCCTGAGTCCTTCATAGAAGGCAATTCGAATTACATTATCCTTACGAGCAATTAATGCATTAATTAGTTTCGCCTTTCTACACCTTTAGTCTCGCCGCTCGTAATTGTACGGAGACTATGTCTGCTTAGCACGCTGGCTTTAGTATATGACCGTCTGATTACAATTATCTAACTACTGGACTAAAAATATACAAGGGCTTCACGATCTGATCGTCTGATTATCTATCTAATGATTGAGTTGAGACTGGGTTTTCCTGGCCTATAGGCTTCAATATATAATCGTCTGATTATCTCATCTCAGAACTCACAATAGGCTTACCTAGTAAAGAGGCTTCAGCGTAATAACTATGTGTCCCGTGAGCATTATTCACCTTACCACTGAACTGAGAACGGGTTCGCCTGGCACACTACCTTTAGCGTGTGGTTGTCCGATTCGTCGTGCAACATCTGGTCATCAGCGTAGATAAAGTACTCTTTACTTGAGTCATCGTTCATCAGTATGCTAGTATTCAGATTAGTTTTCTTCATCACGTCAATACCGTATGGGATTTTTGCGTTGGTGTCGCCAGATTTGACCATGTCGACGTAGAACAAATCATCAAAGTTGTCGTTCATAGTGCATTCCGTTTCGCTCACTGGTTTTCTTCCCAGACAAAGCTCAAGCATGATGGGCAGCTGTTCCTTGAACCGAACAGATACCATCCGGAAACCCTTCATTTTCTTACACTCGTCCTTGGCGTTTTGGTAGCCCTGAACTGGCGTGTCGAGCTTCTTGTAGTAGAGTCGATCCTCTGCCCAGGGCTGAACCAGACCTGTGGGCATAAAGTTTACATTCTTGTAGTAGAGTCGATCCTCGGCCCAGGGCTGAACCAGACCTGTGGGCATAAAGTTTACATTCTTGTAGTAGAGTCGATCCTCTGCCCAGGGCTGAACCAGACCTGTGGGCATAAAGTTTACATTCTTGTTGTAGAGTCGATCCTCTGCCCAGGGCTGAACCAGACCTGTGGGCACAAAGTTTACATTCTTGTAGTAGAGTCGATCCTCGGCCCAGGGCTGAACCAGACCTGTGGGCATAAAGTTTACATTCTTGTAGTAGAGTCGATCATCGGCCCAGGGCTGAACCAGACCTGTGGGCATAAAGTTTACATTCTTGTAGTAGAGTCGATCCTCTGCCCAGGGCTGAACCAGACCTGTGGGCATAAAGTTTACATCCTTGTAGTAGAGTCGATCCTCGGCCCAGGGCTGGACCAGACCTGTGGGCATAGAGTATACATTCCTTATTGTCATATGTCTCTTAGAGAAATATGATCCAATGCTGCAATGGTGGAGGCTGCACCTTTAAGTGTAAAATTTTATCTTTTACTGTCATAAATATCAAAAGATTATACCTTCTGTATTTCTACAGGTACCCTAGCTTTCACGAGAGCTACACCTGACATAATTAGTGTATATTTTCAACTTTTGGGTGCTGCCTTTTTAGCGCGGGCGTTTTGGCGCCGGCCGATCTCATTGAACCTCATGATTGACGTCTGTTACAGTGTAACTATCTCCCACTCCCCATTCTTGATGTTAATTTTTGAACGAGTCCAGTTACCTTAACTAATATTTCCTTCACCTAACCCTACGTCCCCCTAACGTTACCTACTGCAAACCATACTACACCTACCCTAACGCGAAACGTCCATTTTAGGAGTAAGGCAATTTTCCTAATCTTATGTAAGCTAGCTTAACCTTACCTAATGACGCATCACGTGTAATAAATGTAAGACCTAACAACAGGGTCTTGAGGTGTTATTACTAACTTGTACGGACGTAGTACATTGCGTCCCTTGTCCAGAACGGTCGGTAGCGAAACACATCGCGTTTGCTGAGGTAGCACTGGTAGGTGTCCCCTGATGGTCTGACGCTGCAGGCGTTGCAGTCAGCCATGGCTTCACACAGCTCGCGGCACTCGCCTTAGGAGTGAACAAGCAAATTATAGTTAGGCCTAACACGTTGACTGCGATTCCGAGACATGTGGCAGGACATCATTTATTTCCGCATCATGACCCTTTAGGTAGTAGCATGCTTACGTTCGCAACTCTTAACTCCTTGTATTGCAGATATGAGGCCAACCCAGGCACGCGAGCTCTTTGGTTATCTAGGTATGCTGACTCGGCCGTTGTGTTCATGCCCTGCGCCGAGGGGGAGCTTGCCTTCCTCAAAAATCAGAGGGTGCATGAGGGAGGGTCCCGCGCCATTTGAACCTTCCGTCTATTGGCGCCATAGTTCTTGATAACCCGTGCTCGACTGCAGCCGCACTCACTCCTCTGAGGCCAGGGGCCTATATTATCCGCAGCACAACCAGTGCGTGCGGGTTTATCAGATGAGGATACGGTCAAAGTTAACTTTACCTTGCACCCTTTAGGACTAGCACTTGATGTTTGTCGCTTGAACATTCAGAAGTATAGGAAAAGATATTAAACAAATCATTATCAGCGTCTTTCTCTGTATTCCATTAGGTATCCCCAAGGACATATTTCTACGTCAGAATAAATAAGATTTCACAATACTTTTTAATGAGCGTGCTCCATATGTTAAGCAAGTCGCGGTAAAAGTGTCAAGTTAAAAAAACGAAGCTTTGGTAGCCATGGTAGGAGCTGCCTGGGGTCAGGAGCCGCTGTCCCCGTATTTTCTGCCGTTCTGTTGCTGAGTAAACTCCGACCCTGCTCGTTTCCTGGTCGCTCCTCACACGTAGAAAATGAAATGCATAATGAGGTCAGTAGATGTTGGCCCCTTGGCATTCGTTTGTAAGAGATTTTGCGTAAAATAATCTTTTCTATGCTGATTTCAGGTCCTGAATTTTCGAAAGCATCATTATTTAGGGCTTATTCGTATATTTGCATATTGGTGTTCATTCATTTTTCATTTAATTTGTGGTGGGGCCCGACCATCTGACCCCAATGCACGAACCGCCACTGTCTAATATCTGCATTATCTGTACTGAAGTTAATCCCACAAGGACGAAATAAAATCAGTTTTTGTAGGAATGGCATTACAAAAAAGGTCGCTTACGTGTTTAGTACGCTGATCCGTGTTATGTTAACAGTTAAGTATTACGGAGTAATTCGCAGGATAGCTTGTACTTTCTGTTGACCTTAACGTTAGCAAGATTTCGCTGTAGGTGGACCATCAACAGACATGAATTAATGAAAACTCGAAAAAACGCCATTATAAGTCGAGTACGGTAAATTAGAACTCGGCTGAAGATTGCAACAGATTTTCCAGTAAGACTGTTCGTAACATGGCAAAATCTGTGGGAGATTTCTCGTACATTTTCGAGTGCAACAAGTTCCCGTGGGCGACAACTCACTCTAAGATAACAATATTAAGTGCTTCATTCATTTTGGATGAACTCCGTGTTCAAGTTTTTCGCTACATTTTTAAGTGACCATTGCCTCTGCGATTGCTTTTCAATATGTCAATACCCAGGGCGACGAGTTGGACGCGTTCAACGTCGTACCGTTCCTACCGTAGCTGTTGCCCAGCCACCCAGCCGATCACGCATAAAGTGGGCTTTTGCGTAATTATCAGTGGAGTAATTTAGCATTTTTGTGGGTGTGCGTGATCGAAAATCACGGGTGAATGGCACATGAACCACTTACAAATCGATGACAATCAGTTATAAATCGCTAACATTCTACGCATAAACTGCGTATAAGCCAATTTGGGTCACTTCTGATTCGCTGATGGCTCGCGAACAACGGGCGTCACTACTGCATCCGCTCCGCGCACAATGAATAACTTGCACTGATGGGGTTTTGCCACTTTCGTTTCAGCGGCCGAAAGCTGTTCTTGCGAACAACCCCAAACGATCCACTCATATGTCGAGCATTGTCCGCGCGATTCAACGGTGCTGTGCGTAATTGATAAGTTTTTCTGACGTGGAGCATCAGTAGCTGTCAGTGGATGTTCGTCGCATCGAGTTTGTGCGCGATTCAGGTTTTGAGCTACTCAAAAATCGTGATCACGCTGATCACTCACAAGTATGCGCGATTGTGCGCCGTTTAAACGTCATTCGTGCTTAATTAGCGTAGTTCTGATGCGGACAATGCCTGACATATGCGTGGACTGTTCGTGGTTGTTCGCAAGAAGTTTACCGCTA
Source organism: Parhyale hawaiensis (assembly GCA_001587735.2). Taxonomy (NCBI): domain Eukaryota; kingdom Metazoa; phylum Arthropoda; class Malacostraca; order Amphipoda; family Hyalidae; genus Parhyale; species Parhyale hawaiensis. The sequence goes on along the minus strand of LQNS02278124.1, from coordinate 4,335,919 downwards.
CCACGCACGTCTATGACTTTTCACTTACAAAAATGCATAAAAAAGCTTATGAAAAACTTAAGAACCACCGATGTATCATTAACAACTCTCGTATGATTTTTTGCCGTAATAAGGCAACCTTTTTTTCCAATTTCTGCCAGTCTTGTCGTTGCTGCTAAGGAGTGCACGTCCAGTATGAACCCTCAAATAAAAGATGTCTCGGTGTTCCTGATTCAGAAACTGACTGATCAGCTGCTGCAACTTCATCAGAATCTGATGCTTTCATGAGCAGAAGAAGAAGAAGAAGGAGACGACAGATAAGGAACGTGTGGGTGAGAAACTGGATCGCTAGAAGACCAGAGCAGGGCTTGTATGCTCGCCTGTTGGTGGAGCTCCAGAATGAAGATCCAAGATCTTTCCCGAACTTCATGGGTAAGCTCCTGCCAAGTTTGATGAGATTATCCGCAGTCAGACCCCCATGATTACCAAGAATACAACCAACTGGAGGGCTTCTCTTGGTCCAGGTCTGTAGGTTGCCATTACCCTCCCTTCGCCAACTGGCATCTGGATCCAGCTAACATGCCATGCAGTATGCCTGGAGGGTCCTCCACTACACCATCAGCCTGTTTGTCAGAGAAGTCTGCAAAGCCATCATAGAGGAGTACATTGAGGAGCAGATGTCACCTCCAACCACTGAAGAAAGCTGGCTGCAACTGGCAAGTGACTGGTGCAAAAGGTGGAATTTCCCAAACGTCGTCGGTGCTATTGATGGCAAACACGTGGCATGCCTAAAGCTCCCTCTACTTCTGGATCTGAGGGCTACAATTACAAAGGCTTCTTCAGTAGCATCCTGTTTTGCCATGGCGACGTCTGATTACGAGTTCCTGTGGGTGGACGTGTCCGGTATTGGCTTTGCTTCAGACGCTCAGATCTACAACAGTGAACTGAGAAAACGCTGAGAATAACAGCATCACGGGGTGGCCACAGCCTGTACCTATGCCTAAAGACAGTCAAAATGTGCCCACCTTCCTGGTGGGAGATGATGCCTTCAGCGTGAGGACCTACCTGATGACGCCCACAGCACTAGGAACCTTGACAGGGACTACAGAATCAAGAACTACTGGCTGCCAAGATTAGATAGGCGGCAGTAGACGAACCAATTAATAGGCTTATTCCCAAAGAGACACCGGAACTTACGCCTCGGCCCTCTATGAGCTATTGCCATTATGTTAGTAGGATATAGAGGAGTGGAGAGAAGAGAAAAAGGGGGGAAGAATCCCTGCCAAAGAGACGATCATGAATTCACGCAAGCACGATCAAGAGCCGCTCATATGCGGAGCTTAGAGATGTCAAACTGTGGAGTTGGAGCGGGAGAGAAAAGAAGATGGATTGAGGCGGCTTCGGTAGCTTTGGTCGTTAAGGGTTTGCGACTCCTGGAGGAGGAGTTCTTAGCTGTGGAGGATGTCTCTCCCAATCTATGTCAAGACGATTTTTAAACGCGGTGACTGACTCCGCATTAACAACAGGGGAAGGGAGTCTATTCCAAATGCTGACTATGAAATACGGAAAGAACTGCTGACTTAGGGTCGTTTATCGAGCTTTATGCTTGAGTATTTGACCGTTGTTTCGCAAGCGATCATTAAGGTCTCTTTCAAAGGGTCCCGTTGTATGTACATAGTTGAAGCCATTCAAATACTTGAAAGTTGCTATTCCATGCCTCCTGACTCGTCTTTGTTCGAGAGAGAGAGATCAGACCCAGTTCTTTTTGGCGACATTCATACGGCTTGTTTCACAGCTGAGGTATCAATTTCGTTGCTCTACTTTGGACTCTTTCCATGTTATCGATATCTCTACACAGATGTGGCGACCAGAATTGAATAGCAAATTCTAAGTGTGGTCGCACTAACGCCCTGTACAAGGGAACGATGATATCCTTGGACTTGTGTTCAAAATTTCCAGTGATGAATCCCAGTACTCTGTTTGCCATTTTCACATTCATGTCAACTTGCTGACTGTGTTGTAGTTTGTTTGTAACAGTGATTCCCAAGTCACGTTGTTAGGTGACAGCAGCCAATACCGTCTAATTCATTTTGCATGGGGGTGAAGGGTTCTTCAGCCCTATGTGCATTACTGAGCATTTGTCGACATTAAAGCTCATCTGCCATGTTGTGCTCCATTCCATGAGGTGGTCAAGGTCTTGGGGGAGCTCGGCTCTTTTCGTGGCAGGATGACATAGTTTAGTATCATCCACAAATTTATTGTTTTTACTACGGATGTTGAGATCGAGATCATTGATGTAAACTGAAAGAAGAAGTGGGCCAAGCCCGCTACCTTGTAGAACCCCTGATCAAGCCTGCGTCCAGACGCTCGTCTCTCCTTCAAGCTTCACTCGCTGCTGCCGACCCGTAAGCCATGCCCTAATCCATCGTAAATAGTCACCCTCGATGCCATGGGCTTCCAGTTTTTTCATTAGCCATTGGTGGGGGACTTCATCAAAAGCCTTTTGGAAGTTTAGATGTACAAGGTCTTCACCCTTTTGTTCGTCTTTAATATCTGTAACTTTTGAGAAAAAGTCCAGTAGGTTTGTTTAGCAGTTTCTTCCATTTCGGAAGCCATGCTGAGTATCGGATATGAGTTGCTGCATCCTCAGGGGATCAGTGATGCACTTTTTCAGATGCAGAAGAGTGGTGGAGAACACTTTTGGCATCTTGGCCAACTGTTTCACAGTTCTTCTGAGCACTATGAACCATCAACCTGCGACTGCCAAACTGATTGTCAAGGCCTGTGTGCTCCTACACAATTGAGTGTCATTGATTTGTACGCAGTTCATGCGCGATTCGCTATTGCTTTTCGACCACGCTCACCCCTCCCCCCTTCCCCCCCCCCCAAAAAAAAAAATGTCATTTTTTCCACTGACAATCACGCACAAGCCAACTTTATGCGTGATTTATGGGGGGTCATCCTAAACACCGAAATCGGCCGAAATTTACCGACTCGGAAACAAAAGGAAAACTGCTTAGCAACAGCAGAGCATAAGCTATAATCCAAATAAACAATAACCCCCACCCCAACATATTCCTACCCCTAAGAGGTGTGCTCTCACCTATAAGTTGAAAGTGATATGTTAAGGTTTTAATTGAAGTTTTACCAGGCAGATTGATGTTGGTAAGGGTCCCTGGACGATTTTAACGGGGCCCAGTTTGAGCGAGCACCCAAACGAGCGGGGGTAATGTGAGCGTGGTAAACCAAAGCTCTGTGAATCGTCGATGGTTGCTTGCAACGAATACACATACAGTATATGTTTTTTTAACTGAGGCACTATTGATCGATATGATAATCGCTTAAAAACACTTCGAAGTTAACATATTCACCACTGAGTTTCACTTCATTCAATAAGAATGCATTCTATCTACATTCTTCAGCATATGTTCGTAATTTCTTATTTTTCTCAAATTACGTTTTAATACGACGTGAATTCGGTTACTTGCTGACTTGGTTAACCCTTTCGATACTGACGGTACGTATATGTCCGGCATCAAAGTTTTGATTACTAAAACCAGTGCGTTGTTTCTTTCCCTGGGAATTTGTACAACATATTTAACAATCCGTCGCAAGTCAGTGGTAGTATTTTATCTACGACAGAACTAAACTGTAGGTGAGCTCAAGTGACTACAATGATAGTGTCTTCTATGAGATTCCTACAGAACCTCATAAAAGAGCAAAATTTCCGTATCGCAAGGGTTAAGGTACGAGATGACAAATGCTATTAAAACCGTCACATGTTCGGCCATGAAAAAAATATAATAATAAAAAGATAATCAACAGAGACCATATCAAAAGATTTAAAATTCGGTTATAAGCTCGGCTGCCTTATGAGATAAGATAACACAACAGATAGCTACTACAGTATGTTACCCTTGATTATGCAACTGCAATTTTTTTTACTTATTTTGCAAGATTAAGTCAAACATTTAATATGTTAATAGTAAGTTTGTGCACAGGTATGTTGTAACTATAAAAACAATGAGAGAAACATAAAACGGAACCATTTTCCACGTTTTGGCAACATTTGCTTATCGCACGACGTTCTGCTGTTACGCCAGATTATGCAACGTCACTCTCTAGTCAACATGGACAAGAAAAAACGTCTAACCAGTAAAGAAAATATCAAAGTGAACTCGTTATTGGCTTCTGGTAAGACAAAACTTGGAGTTTCCAAGGAATTACAGCATGATCACCGAACAGTTGAAGCTTATGTAATTGAAGGTAAGGTCAACCGGAAAATTCCGAATAAAGTCTCTACGAGGAAATTGACTGCTGGGGATATGCGACATTTGAAGGTTTCTATGGCTAGAAAACAACTTTCTACAAGTGAGGCAATATTTGAAGACGCTGGAGCCCCAATACTGAGCAGACAGGCAAGATGTGAGGTTCTGCAGAAGCTAGGGAAAGTGAAAAAAGGTAATTAAACGACCACTTCTAACAAAAACTCATAAAGAAAATAGCGTCAAATGGACTGAGGAGAACATGAAAACTGATTTCTCCAACGTCATATTTACTGACGAATGCAGAGCCATTCTCGATGGTCCAGATGGATGGGCGTCTGGATGGGTCCTCCATGACCGATCTCAACAGACACAGCTTAAGCGTCAACAAGGTGGTGGAGGTGTGATATTTTGCGCCGGGATAGTAGGTGACACCCTTATTGGTCCATTTGAAGTAGCAGAAGGAGTTAAACTGAATGCAGAGTGGTACTGTCAGTTTCATGAAGCCAACTTGATTCCATGGCTTGATGAGCAGACTATCGCACGTAGATCCAAATTGGTATTTCAGCATGATAACACTCCTTCACACCGAGCACGGTACACTGCTAACTAGCTTGCGGATGGAGGATTCAAATCAAGAAAGATTATGACCTGGAAAGCGAATAGCCCCGATTTAAATCCCATTGAGAACCTCTGGGCAATGATCAAACGGAACGTCTATGAAGGTGGCCGGCAGTGTTCGAACAAAGTAAGCCTGTGGAATACAGTACAAACAGCTGCAGATTCTATCCCACCATCTGAAATATAAAACCTGACAAAGTCTGTTGATAATCATCTTATAAAAATCCTGAAAAATGGAGGTTGCCATGTTCAAAATTAACATGTTATGTTTACCACTACTGAGCACTTATTTCAGTGTTTATTGAATTGTTTTGGTTATAATTTCTTGGTTTTGGACGTTTAGTGAAAATATTCTTGTTCACTTGTATTTATTTCCTCTTTATGACGTTTTTATTAACTTGTTGCATAATCTGAGGTAACAGTAAAGAACTCGTATGATAAGCTTAGTAAATGGCTAACTATTTATTTTACAAGTGCTGTTTATATATGCAACACAGCGATACATTTAGATAATGTGGATATTTCAAAGTTGGACACTTATCTTGAAAAATAAAGTAAAAACAATTGTATTTGCATAATCAAAAGTAACATACTGTAGTGTCTCAACTCTGTAGATAGTATGTACCGCGCACCAAATTACGTGCCAATTCCATGAACAAATGAGCGTACCACCGCTTATACTGACGCCTCTGCCATTTGCAGACTATGTTACTAATGGCTTGAGTTTAGAAAATACCTAGTTAGATCTACATATATAAAAGTCTTAATTATGTGTGATTAGCTTTAGTAATGGTGTCGTCACAGCTGTATAGTGAGATGCTATGAATCTCATGATTAATTTATTTTGCTTTTTTGCATTTTTTGACCAGTCAAGCAACTTGAAGTTGCTCCCCACTCTACTCCCCACCTACCTACATGTAGGTATATTTTACTGAGTTATCTTCAATCTTTAAGTTATTACACCATTATTTTCTCAGAAATTGCATAGCTTACAGCTAACTGTCACTCAACCATTTACTACACTTGATTTCGTAGCTACATTATTTCTTGCAATTGCCTCACTGATTTTTTCACTGTGTGGTAAAAATTTTAAGCATGAGGAAAGCAAGAAAAGAATTGTTTTATAAGTGTTATCTTTAGCACTCTAGAAACGAATTATGAAGAATTAGTATATAATTTCATGTTAGGAAAATATAAAAAAAGTAAATACAATATTAATAAAGAAAAATAATTGAGTTTTTGTTATTTTTGTTTTTTTTTTAAATACCAACCCTATCAGCAACAGGCCTCGTTTAGCATGGGAATGTAAAAAATAAATATATTTTAGGTGGAATTCAGTAGATTTTGGTCGATTTCAGCCGATTCTGGTTTTAGGATGACCGATTTATGCATGATCGGCTGTGTGACTGGGGCTTCACCGCTCAAAACTTGGAATCGCGCACAAACCCAATGTGACGAACATCCACTGACAGCTATGGACGCTCCACGTCAGAAAAACTTATGAATTACCCACAGCACCTATGAATCGCGCATATCTCAAAATTTCTGCGCAATCCATGCCTAAATCGTAAGTTTTAGCAGTGTGACTGGGCCTTTAGTTGGAACATGTGAAGTTGAGGGGAAGGCCTGAGTTGCCTGACGGTAGCAGTTATAGCAGACTTTACTTATTCGAGGGCTTGTTCGATTGGGTGCCGAAATTGAGATTTCGAAGCTTGACTTGTTCGAAGCTTCACGTAGTTGTACCAGCTTCAACCCGGTAACTTGTGTTTCAGGCACTGAGCCTCAAACGGTTACCCTTGAAACTTCCAGCAACTCAATCTTGCAAAGTAAAATGGTATTTTAAGCAAACCCAACGCAATTCCATTACTTCAAAAATTTGTTACAACACGATGCAGCGTGACAAGTTTGAAGCTTCTGTCTTGACGTCTGGTACACGTTAAGCCTTAGAGATTTAATTTCACCGCCCAATCGTGTACGCCAATAGTTTTAAATTGAAGCACCATACCCTGTAAGCGAGTGATCGCAGCAGTGGTAGGGCGCTGGCACATCAAGAGCAGTTGAGCTGGCAGGCGGGCAGGCAGGCAGGCTGGCAGGCAGGCAGGCAGGCTGGCAGGCAGGCAGGCTGGCAGGCAGTATGCCTTACACACCACGAGTAGTATAGCAGGTGCGTAGGTGCAGCTTTACAGTGATGACAGTTTAGCATTTTTATGCTAGATTTAAAATTTTGGGTGGTCTACCATCCAAAAATTTGTTTAGCGTTTGCAGGAAAAAAGCAGGAAATTTCAATTTTTATCATTTGTACCATTTTTCTGATTTATCTAACAGTATATGAAGAATTTAATGCTTTTGACACTACGTAAGACATAATTGCGATAAAATTATCGTTCGTTGACTATCTTAGTATTGAAGGGAAATTGTACCTCTAGCGACCGTACCAACGTGTATTAAATTCGTTCATTGAGAGACAGATCGAGTTATCGCCTTCGCGTCATTTGTTTGTGCAGGAGCTATTCAGTGCAATGCCGTGTCTATTATATTATGATCCTAATTCTTAGTGCCGGTTGAATTTGTCAAGTAATTCAGCAATCAGCGTATTCTTCGCCTCGCAATGAGTAAAGATACAGCGCAGTACCCTCAAAAGTTCAACAAACAGCACAAGCTCGCCAGTCCATGTCAGAGTACTTCTTTTACGAGTTATATACATTGTTGAAAAAAGATGAGACAGCTAAGGTGGAAGTCAAGTCAGCCATGTATATTTGCTGCCATGCAACATTAAATTCCTGTGATCATCTGGACGACTTGTGCTTAATACCAAATCCGATACTAAAGCAGTTATACATCGCACTATATGTGCAAACGTTGTGGAGAATGTTAAGAGTTCCTAGTTCCTTATTTCAACGAAAATTTCAAATACTGATAGAAAATTTAGCTGGTAACTGAATGATCTAATGAAATCACTACTTACATATCATTGAATTTCTGTAGTTCCAGAGAAGGCCAGTTTAAGGATGTGGCAGCATTTGCATTAAAACTAATTTTACTCCATTCGAAGCCAAAGTCGAGCGTTATTCAGCAGCATGAACGTGGTGAAAAATAAGGTTAGACACAAAATGTAACTGCCTAAGCTATCAGCTATTCTTACTGGAAAATATGGCCTAAAGAGGCATAGCAAATGTTACCGAACTGCCAAAAATTGCCATAAACAAAATTGGATTGATGGATTTTTATGGCAAGACGATCATAGCCCCCGTACAGAATGCACAGCTTGTCTGTCAATTATGATGAAACTAGTGGACCCGTGCGTGAAAAATTCACGCAATAACCTATACGTTTGCCTAATGCCTCTAGGCCGGTGAGGAATCTCCTCTTTTCTTATTTGCTCCTTAATTTTCTTCTTTTTTTCATTGATCCTTTGTCGTGCTGTCATCCTTAGGTCTTCTATATAGACAAGTAGAAGTAACATCTTGAGTAAAACACTCCAACAAACTCAAACAAAATAGCAGCTTATATACAATGTGTTTGCTCCGTAGCAAAGATACCGTTGATACCGTCTTTCCACCTCAAATATCTGTTTCATTTGAGGTGCTCAAATTTTGACCTATGAAGAGAAAACTGCTTCNAAATCATCTGTGGGAAGAAACTGCGAATCAAGAAGCATGAGAGTGCCAACGGAAGCTTCAGATATCTTCAGTGCTACGATTTCAACTTCGGCAATGCAAGAAGTGCATTCAGACATAAGGTTGCCCTATACTTTGCCGTAGGTTTGATGTATGGAGAAGCTAATACTCGTATAAATCAGACTAAGCCTGCGATGTCTTCATTGTTGGAATTTCAACTGTCCCTGCTTAAAATACGTTGGCCATCTTCTGCAACCCGGCCTATTTTCTGCCTATCACTTTCAATGGAGCTTGAGAAGACAACCAGAGCCTCCAACCTGGGCTAAATTCCGCCTGTCTATTTCGTTAAGAGCGTGACACCGAACACATAAATATATATATTTATAAGCACACGACGGTCATTCTTAGTATTAGTTGCATTGGAACTGTAATTACCTCCGCCAAGGAGGTTATATTTTCGTCGTGTCTGCCTCTCTGTCTGTCTGTCACTAAGATAACTCAAACAATTATAAACCGATTTGAACGAAATTTACAGGGATTTTTAGGTATGTCAGGAGGAACAGATGATTAACTTTTGGTGAAGATTTGTCCATCAGCTTGTTTGTTTGCTTGTCTGCCTCTTTTTTCTCAATGCCATAACTCAAAACGTTGTGGATCGATTTTTATGAAATTATCATGAGTTGTTAGGTATATAACAAAGAGTAAATGACCAAATTTTGGTAATGATCTGTTTGTTCATTCGTTCATTCGTTTGTCACTGTTTTTAATTTTATGCTTGTTAGCATAATAACTCGGAAAATAATGAATGAATCTCTAAGAAATTTATAGGGGTTGTTAGTAATGTTAAAAGACATAAATGATTGAATTTTGATGCAGATCGGTTTGTTCGTTTGTATGTTTGACTCATGTTTGTCATAATGTTTGTTAGCAGTATAACTCAAAAATTCATGAACGGATCTTCAAGAAAATTGCACTAGCTGTAGTTACTATCAGAAGGCACAAATGATTAGATTTTGGAGTTTATAGAATAAAAATTATGGTTTCAAAGCCAATTTGAATTTTTTGCTACCATTGCCTCGCTTGGCGGAGGCATGCGCTCTCACAGTGCTCTAGTTCAGCAAGAAATCGGTGGATCATGATCTTTTCCCTCTTTTTTTGTAACTAGGTACTGATTTTTTTCTGCAGCGATTTTGCAGGAAAGTCCGAATTTCATTTGGCAACACTGAGCAGCAGTGCACGCCTGACGCAGAACCTCTGCGATCAACGTCCTGGGGGACTCTGATGATCGCAGTCCAGCGATGAAACTCAGAGTTTTTCAAGTTCCCCAAATGGGAGTTCTATATTTTCCCAGATCTTACGAAAATTTTGCAGATAGTTTGAAAAAAAATACAAACAAAAACTCCATGCTTGTCTCAACGTATGTGGTAAGTGGTAACAGATAACAGTTAATTATTTGCGTAATTCTTAAGTATTGGGCTTAGAGAAATTCCCCAAATTTGTCAGAAAATTTCTAGATCTGGAGAAATTTTCAAAGAGTGGCAGTCCTGTATCGCACGTCTGGCAAGGCACACAGCAGCAGTTAGAGCAGGAATCGGTCGCAGCGCCCGCCGCCAGCGCTGGCTGCTCTGGACGGCAGCTGCCGGCTAAACTGCCGCTGTTCGGTGTGCGCGCTCCAGTGCATTCCGTGCTACTCAAATACTGCCAGCCTGCCTGCCTGTCAACTTCTCGCTGAACCGCGTTTGGTGTGCCAGCTCCCTTACTCTGTAATTTCAACCTATGTATATTCTAGGTTGAAGCACCATACTCCGTGTGCGAGTGATCCCAGCAGCTGCACAGTTGTACTGAAAGTCCCGAGCATGAGCCTTATGCCTAGTGAGCGTTCTTGGCGTCATCCGATGCGCTGAGTCAGCATATTGCTTCGTCTGCACAGCTATTGTGGGGCACTTACCTTAGTTTAGGAGAGGGGTGCGGGTCGTTTGCCCCTTCCGCTAGTGCGCCTTAATTTTTAACGACCCGTGGTCGGTCCAGCACGAACCAGTGCTTATTGGCTTCCCACTGGAGGTTGTAGTCAAAGTCGACTTCATTTTTACTTTCAGCGTGATTCGCCATGTAGAGCTCGTACGATCGCCTCGACACATTTGTAATGTCAGTAGCATAGAATACTGTGGCATGAACGACGCTCAAGCTGCAAATCCTCGCATCAAATTGTGCATACGATTGTACAATGTGGTCCCCCAAGTACAAAAGGTGCACGGTGGTGGCACTTACACTTTCGAACGACCTCAGCGTACCCATCAGCACGTGATGGATGGATGATCCTGTTGACGATGCCCGAGAAATTGCCCGCCTTGACGATGGTGTGTCGGGCGACCTTAGTTATTGCAGCCAAGCTCGCAGGCAGCAGCAGAGCAGCGCAGCACAGGGCAGCCAGCCCGCGCGAGCCTCTGGCCAACTCCCGAGATATCATCCTGAACGTCCTGATCCAAGAGAAGACCTGAACCTTGTACGAAGATAGTAACTTCAGTTTCAATGGAGTCTACAATGTCGAAAGTAACTTGTAAGAACCGTTACCTGCCTAGAGGGAAAAGAAATAAGGTAGAATTTGCAGAAAATAATCGAGGTCAAAAAAGTAATGTAATATTTACAGAAAGGTGTCGAGGTACAGAGAGGTAGGTAGGGCAGAATTTACAGAAAACAGTAGAGGTACAAAAATCTAGGAGGGAATTTACAGAGAAGAGTAAAGGTACCTGCGATAACTGTGAAATTCTTCGGACGAGGTTCAGCTGGCGTTATTTACGCATCATCTTGTGCGGAGGTGATATTACAGTCTGTGACCTGTAGGAGAGCTTGCGGCGAGGTATCACTACATTGCGCGTAACCGCTGCCAGCTGCTATGTCTGACACAGTAATTATGAGTCAAGTAAGTGTTTAATTTTCACAGCCTTTACACTAGTTGGGTTCCGAATGTGACAACCTCGACTATCGAACCGTGGAGCCATTGGAATACTTGGTGGTTATGACATCACCATAATTTCTGATCTGGACTCGCACTTCACAGGTGTGACCATCGCGGTCCCTGTGTCTGGCAGAAGTCCTCCCAGTGACATTTCAGTAATTCCTACTGGAATTTTCCAAACATATACGATTGTGAAGCGTTCAAATTTCCGTCCAATTGAGTAATATGAAAGTGGGCACGCCTTTCAACATACTGTAGTTCAAGGCTCGAAAGCCATAAATTTTTTTCAATTAAGAATCTCTGAATATCCTCGAGGCGCTCTAGATCTTTCTGTTTGCTTAGTATCTAAAGAGGTGAAAAGTATTTTATCGGAGGCCGTGCTAGTTCTTTCCATAAGTCGAGTAACAGAGATAAGGTAAAATTTGCAGAAAATAGCGTATCTGAGAAATAAGAAGTCTGTCCTTTTTCGCCTTTCGCTACCTTTCTCATCTGAAGGCCCAGCGACATGAAGCCTCTTATTGGGCGGAACATCGATCCAGACATTCCTATGATCCTTTTTTGGTGACGTCACTCGTCCGTGACCTGTCACAGTAATGTTAGGAGAGACGTTACCAGGGGAGATCATTAGTGACGTCACCGTAACAGCCACAGTATTGACCTCTCCAGGGAAGTCTGAGGTGACGTCACACAGCAAAACCAACAATAAGGTCGCACGCGGGCCCAATTTCACAAACGGGCTTCATATCTCTTGTGACATTTTTTGACCATTAGGCAAGAAAATTCTTATACCGGAAAGTTCATTTTCCTTGTAGTATAAACATAATTTCTTTGCCGAAGCTTTATTAAGATTGCTTAATTATTTGGCTTTGCTGCTAGATCTGTCAGTTTGGGCCCAGTTAGCTTTTGTCCAGTCCCATTTCTTTAATTCTGTGCCTTTTCTGTTCTTTCTTGACCTCCAATTCTTTTGAGCCTCCATCCAAAGGTTCCTGCTAATCAACGAATGCAATGTGTCGCGTCAGTTTTCTATTTTGAAACAGGTTTAAGTGTAAAAAAGAAAACTTTCGTAAGAAAGAAAAATATTACCTTCAGTTATGATCATAGGTTGGACTAGATAATTCCTTGTTACGTTGAAACTTTTTACACGCTAACAAATAGATACTTGTCGTGCCAGAGGTGGCACCTACTTCTGACTCACCGAATCATCTTCAGTAAGATGGTATAGGCGGCACCTACTGCCAACCTAAAAGGATGCATCGCTAGTTTGAAAAAAAACTATATACAGGGCGCCTAGCTCCATCAAAATAAAAAGTACAGCTTTACTTACACTGTTACTGGTACCTGGCACCGACACAAGTTGATTAGTTTAAAAAAGAAGAGTAATACTTGCTACTACCACAAATCAAGCCGGCCCTCCCTCTCACCACCAACCAAATCATATAATTTCAACTAAAGTATGGGCCGCCACATAACCAACCGAAGCGAAGAGGGTTCGCCCAACAACTGACTTTCGCATCGACCGTTCACATTGGAAGTTAACAACATCGACATCTCCCTGAGCAACCATCAGTATCTGACCCGAGATATCTGATATCCAGACCCATCACTATAACTCTGCACCAATGACGAAAAATTGAAGCAGCTGCATCAACCTATGGAAAAGTTTTTCACGTTGAGCGGAATTACCGCAGAACTTTCAAGGCCCTGTAGTTATACCGCAAGAGTTCTATGGCTAATGTCTCTGGCCTATTGTACTGCTGAAAGTTTTGCCGGGTAATTCACACTTGTACAGAACTTCGGCTCTGTTATCACGCCATCCAATGCGCGAATCATACCGAACCAGAGGAGAAATTAGGTGCTGCTCTCTGGTCATCCAATGCGCGAATCATACATAGCTCACAATGAACTTGGGTGCAGGGGCCGGCTGCACAAACGCCTCGTAAAGTTACGGTCAAGTAAACTGTTCAGTTCCTTGAAGAAATATCGATATCGCAGGCCAGATTTTGTCACTTCCTTGCACTGAATCTTGAAAAAGTTACGATCAAAGTCGTTTGAACCTTTAAGCGATGCATAACCTAAATAATAGACAGACTCGGATATCAAATAGAGGACTAGAAATGTAAAATTTCAATAGTTACATGGTGGGATTCGAGCCTGCAGCTGTACAGTTACGATACTTGTAGCTTTACACGGCATTGGAGCATCTGACCCCTGATCATACTAAACTCGGAGAGAAATTTAATATTTATATAAGTTTCACAATGTAGTAATCATACCCCTCAGGAGGCATAGGACGGGCCGTAGAGTCAAGTTAGTAAGGTTGCCCCACACTGAGTTATGGGCTGCGCAGCGGCTCCATAGGGACTATGGGTGCGCTTGATTGGGCTCCCAAATTAAAATTTCGAGACTTGACTCGTCCGCAACTTCAGACAGAAGCTCTGCCTCTGTCGTTACGAATCGCGGTGCAAGTGCTAGAAGCAGCCGCCCAATTACGTTATGTCTGTTTTGTGACGTCTGCCTTTCGTGCCACACATTGCTTCCTTCCGTTTTCATACGTGTACGGATGATGCTTTGTCCTGTTCTTCGTTCCTGACTTGCTGTTCTCATGCCCGTTGATCCACCTTTGTGCATTGGTTCCACGTCTCTATCGAAAAACTATATATATATATATTTCTCTTCCCTCTCTTGAACCACCATAGTTGTGGCTAGAGAAGCTGACGCTATTAATATAATTATACCAGAATCATAGCAAACCCAGGGATAACTTGGATGTTGGTATCAGATCGTCCCAGGCATGAATCGGACCGTAACTATGGGTTACTCAGCCTATAATGAGTTACTATAACCTTACCCTAGCTAAACCAGCTTCTAGGTGCTGTAGTTTCAGCTTTTCTGCAGGCGTTTGATATAGGAATGTTAACAAATTACCCGGAAACTGGGAGCAGATGGATGTTTTTGGAAACTGCCATCTTGCAACTGACATGCCACTGTGCGTCAGTTGTACAGAACGACGCCCACTGGGTCACCTTATTAACCTTAGCAAGACTGCCTCAATCTACTCGTCTATTTCTACTCTGCCCGCAGCAGCAGCAGCTTCGTATGCTGAACTCGTGACACTATATGTACATCGGCGGTTCCAATACCAACCCAAACAAGGAAGCTCTTGCAGCACTTGACACGCTGACTCAGCATCTCTGTATCTGCAGAACTGTTGTGGGCACTTACTTTTGCCAGAAATGGAGAGGGTAGGGGGTACGGACGTTTCGTAAGAACCTTCCATCGATAATGCCATAGTTCTTGACGAACCGTGGTCTACTGTAGCCTGTCCTTGGCCTATATAAGCAGCACGAACCAGTGCGTGTGAATTCCCCATTAGTGAATGCCCTCAGGTTGACTTCACCTTTGCCTTCCCTGTTCGTTCTTTCTGTGCAAGGGGAATCTCGTTTTGCATGACACACAGCATGTTTCTACATTCCCTTTTTTGGCGACTTTGAACGCGATGGGTTTTGAGGCCTCTGACCGGTTCCCTCATCAGTTATTTTGTGCCCTTTCTCAACATTCGACTGTTTTGTCGTGTCTTCCTAAACACAACTGTGTGTTTACCAAAAGATTTACTAAAATGTTAGCCGGCACATCAGCTGGCTTACTAAAATGTTAACCGGCACGTTATCTGGCTTACTAAAATATTAGCCGGCACGTTAGCTGACTTACTAAAATATTAGCCAGCACCTTAGCTGGCTTAGTAAAATGTTTACCGGCACGTTTACTGGTTTACTAAGTGTTAGCCGGTGCGTGAGCTGGCTTAACAAGCTTCATTATACGGTAAAGCTTCGGATGTTCCATCAAATTTGAAGTGACTTAAAAACTTGAAAAGTTGTACACGTGTCTGTTGTATTATCCATTAACGCATACAGTAAGCATTTTTCTTTTCTCTTGAAACTATCACTATTTTTACCCTTTTACATTTTAGTGTCTGAGTCGTTGAGGGTGCTGCCTCGCAATTTGTCACGACGTCAGACGTTCTATTCCCATGCCAGAGAGTAAGCCATTGCAGTGTCGGTGCTTCAGCCACTCATGGTCCACTGGAGGGAGGGGAGGTTCTAGCCGAGCAGAAGTGAAAGCGGCCTGGGGGCTGCGGTTGTCAAGGATCTTTCGTCTATGAGATCATAGCACAATCTGGGGTTGACTGAAGCCGTGCACCATTATGAATTTATCTGTAGCACGTATCGGTACATGTGAGTGACGAAGTTGGGATGAGCAGCCAAGGCGATTCTATCGCTGCAAGTATAGTTGACAGTGTGCGCTAATTACTTAAATAGACACATTAACGTGTTCGGACACTGAGTGTTGTATGTATGAGAACAAAAAGACTGGCTTGTGAACCCGTCTCCTGAATCGTATGCTGCTTCTTCGAAAGAAGACGTTGCGTTCCCACGATTCATTTCGTACCTTGTTTTCTAAAAGTAGGTGGACTTACAGGAAATTTTTTTTAATAAAGTTCGTTCCGTATCTAAAATACTGTTCCGATTAATTTTTCAAATATTTAGGGAAGTGCAACTGTTAGATACATGAAAATTTTATTTGGCTAAGTTAATATATGACTGGATGCAATAAGGCACACTACATATTTTGTCTCCGTGCGGTAATAACCTAAAATCGTTAACAATGATTTATAATCTATGTTTAGGTAAATGAAACTAGCATCGCATAGAGTCGATCTATGCATTTACTATATTTATGAAGTTTGCCTATCGTACTGTCGTTAAACTTGTACAGGGACCTGAAATACCAAATTAAATTAAGCCCTGGAGGTGCACATATCAAACAATGATCCTGCACAAAATTTCTAAGCAAGTAAATGCATTTGAAAGAATTGAAAATTTCACCAAAATGAAACGTGAAAAATTAATATGAAATATTGAATGGTGTCTTTCTCTTCCTTGGGAAAAGAACGGCCAGAGGATACAGATAAAATACATATATTACTAAAGATGGTTGGCGCGCAGAACGTCATCTGGACCTCGTCTGAAGTATCATCAAGGTAATCAATGTTTTACTACACTACGTTTACTGCAGGTTGGTTGTGATACTGTCACACTGTGTTCGGTCCAGCTTGGTTATAATACTGTCATACTATGTTTGGTCCACCTTGGTTATAATACCATCACCCTATGTTTGGTATATCTCTGTTATAATACTGTCACAGTGCATTTGGTATAGTACGGTTATAATACTATTACACTGTGTTTGGTATAGCTCGGTTGTAATACTATCACCGTGCATTTGGTATAGCTCGGTTATAATACTATCACAGTGCGTTTAGTATAGCTCGGTTATAATACTATCACAGCGCGTTTAGCATAGCTCGGTTATAATACTATCACAGCGCGTTTAGCATAGCTCGGTTATAATACTATCACAGTGCGTTTAGTATAGCTCGGTTATAATACCATCACATTGCGTTTGGTAGTATAGCTCGGTTATAATACTATCACAGTGCGTTTAGTATAGCTCGGTTATAATACTATCACAGTGCGTTTGGTATAGCTCGGTTATAATGCTATCACAGTGCGTTTGGTATAGCTCGGTTATAATACTATCACAGTACGTTTAGTATAGCTCGGTTGTAATACTATCACCGTGTGTTTGGTATAGCTCGGTTATAATACTATCACAGTGCATTTGGCATAGTCCGGTTATAATACTATTACACTGTGTTTGGTATAGCTCGGTTATAATACTATCACAGTACGTTTAGTATAGCTCGGTTATAATAGGCCTACTATCACAGTGCATTTGGTATAGCTCGGTTATAATACTATCACAGTGCGTTTAGTAAAGCTCGGTTATAATGCTATCACAGTGCGTTTGGTATAGCTGGGTTATAACACTTATAGAAAACATAAGTCTGTCAAATATTTCGTGCCCAGCTCCATTACAAAAACTTCTACTTTTGACGATCGAGCCCTCTACAGAGGGATTCAAGCGCTACGGGAAATAACGTAAATTGTGTACTATGCGTATCTATAATAACCACGAATGGGTGTGAAGACGAACGAAAATCCTTCAGCGCTTGTGATTAGAAAAAAATTGTTTCTATGTAGAATGCGCCAACTGGACAAAGCCAATCTATATGTGCGTGGAGTTCGCTCCCTATCGTAAACTTATAGGCACTTATCTATCGGATACCTTTCGCTGTTTACTCATAGGCCGCCTATAAATGCCTATAAATTTCCGATTTGACTGTAGTGAAACAAAATAAAAGGAGGCACTATAGGCGGCAGTGTGGGGCGCTACCAGTGTGCCCGCACCTCGCGTGCAGTGTCTGTGCGGGAGCTCAGTCTTATGGCGATTTTGTTTTATTGAGATCGGGACGTCTCTCTTTCGTGCCCACTTTGCTTCCTTCCCGATTTTATACTCATACATACTCATGCTTTATTCTGTTCTTCCTATTCTTTCCCGACTTGCTGTTCCCATGCGCGTTCATCCTGTGTGGGACCACCTTCGTGCATGGGTTCCCCGTTTCTCATGGCATACTATATGCCCCTTGCTCTTTCCCCTGTGATACGGAGGCTTAAACTTCCCGACTATAACTAAGTAACATAACTATTTGTCTCTTTGGGTTGTGCTATGTTGTAGGCAGTGGATATTCGTAAGGACTCTTGTTCGATCTAACTTAACCCAAACAATTTTAGCCTAACCTAATGAAATCTATTTTAGCCTTTCTTAATTAGTATGTTTCCTATCCTAAGAAGAAAATCTCTTTCAACCTGAACAAATTAAATCTGCTTTAGTCAAATGCAACCATATTTACAGTTTAACCTAGCCTATCCAAATTTATTTTAGCCTAACCTTACGAAATCTTTTTAACCCTGACCTAACCGTATCTATTACACCCTAACCTAAGAGAATCTGTGATATTCGAACCTAACCTATTCAATGATTACCGACCGTATCATAGCTTGTTCTAACCTAGCCTATTTCAACCAGACCTATTTCTTAGCCTAATCTAGCCTATCCTAAACTGAGCTACGTAACCTAGGGCACATTCGATTTTGTCATCAGGGTCAATCTAAGCCAAGCCCTTTTGACATGACTCGTCCGGAACTACAGACAGGAACTTTAGCTTCGTCTCTTTCAATCGTGTCATAATTAAGTGCTATAGAAGCAGCCCGATCATGTAGAACAGACTGAATTTTCCATTTTACGAACTAAGACTAAGTTCATGGAAGTCTCCCTGGTCGCATCCGAAAAGTCGATGGCAAACTTGAATCAGCAAGTTGAAGCCAGGGCACCTGCCTGAGGATTCGGTCATGTAAAAAAAAAGCCAAGCTCAATTTCGCTGCTCGATTGAACACGCCTCTAATCTTGGCTTATATTTAGATGGCATACCAAATTAACTCCTGAAAAAACAACGTTTGCACAGCGAAAGAAGAAAAATACCCCCCCCCACTATGCTAAGGTATATTTGTGCAGTACATTTGACGGAGGAGCCGTTACGAGTGTTAGGTCAACAAGAACCGTTCGTTCTCAAGGCCCTATTACACGTGCGGGCAATGTCTGTAGAACAGCGGGCAGAATCTCGGGGAACATACCCGCCGAACATTGCGGTGCTATTACACGAGACTGAAATCTCAAGGTCACGTCGGTCGGGCAGATCTAAGTTACATACTTTTCATCTGAATATGTTTAAACATTGAGCAAAATCTACACATTTTGGAGTGAAAAAACTGCTACAACCAGTTTACAACAGTTACGCAACAATTTGAATGGCTTTAAAGCGAATAAATTGGATGTTCGCCTGCGGCTAAGTTCGCGCAGTGAGCAAACCTCTGGCAGCAGCGAATGTCTGCCGGGCAATTCCTCCTGTTTGCCAGGCAATGTTCGCCCCCATGTAATAGAAGCTTTATTGAAACAATCCTGCTCCTACGAACTCTTTCGGGACGGAGGAAGACTAGGTTCAACATAGTCTTCAAAGATATTTTGTTAAAAGCCGTTTGTAAGCAATACAAGCCTTATCGAGCCTAACCAAAGCAATTTCAGAATGACTTCCAAAAATCAGAGTGATTTCAAAGCTATTTTAAGGCAAACGAGAGCAATTTTGGAGTTACTTCAATCTGACTACCGAAGCGTTCTGAAAGCTATTTCGGGCCTAGCCAAAGCGATTTTCAAAATATTTCAAACATGACCGAAGCTATTAAACGCGAGTTCCAAAGTCATTTTCCACTGCAGTTTCAAGGCAATTTATGGCCATCTGTAGCCTATGGGGTGGATCATAAGCTGCAGTGAAGCGGTTTGGCTCGTTAGCTTATCAGAGCCGTGGGAGTCGTAGGTCTCGAAGTGAACTTCACCACCAGGCAGGACCGCGCTAACTAGCTCCGTTATCTCCCACGGCCCCAGCGAGAGAGAGAAAGGTGATTCTGCAGTATTTTTCTTTCTGTATGTGCCTTCATTTGTTTGCAGTTCGTATATATATATGTTGGTAGAAAATTCGAAACTTTGGAAAGACGTCTTGCGTAAAATTTTAAATGGACTGCGAGTCTCCTGCTGTAAGTTGCGTCAGAGTACGTGATGTTTGACTCCTGTAACTCCAACACTACTAGGAAAAATACGGTTATCATTGCAATATCCCGCAGGTAATCAAGGGCGTTGGCCTAAATTTCAAAAACGCTGAAACTGCTGTCTCAGAACTTTGAGAAACCGAAGCACCCATTCACCTCCTCCATCGAGGTTAACATGCAGTTTTACACCACGAGGCGTCCTAGTTTCTGACCTTGCATCAATCGTATTAATCCTACTCTACTCAAATAAACACTTAGATATACCCAAGAAGATGTTATGCTGTTAAGCCAACTATTAGTGCACAAACTTTAGCATACGACTTCTAGAACCCTGTACAGCCAATTTTTTATCTCTGGCTGAAATTCACAACAGTACAACTTTTTATTTCGATTTTAAGTTTAAGTCACACACTTTTTCTCAAACGATATTCTAATGCATCAGAAACTAGCTTAAGAATGAAAAATACACCTCTGCAACAAACTGAACCGTTCTGTCAGAGTTTACAATAGAGCTGTTACTGAAGAAATAATAGTTTCAGCTTTGTGCTCATCCTTGGGAAGGAGTTTCGATCGAATTACGGCGTTCGAAGTATTCAATTCAGAATGGCAATGCTCTTACCACTCAATTGAGAAGGGCAATGTCTTACCACTAAACTGAGAAGAGCTATTGCTCTTCTTACCCCTAAACTGAGAAGGGCAATGTCTTACCCCTAAACTGAGAAAGGCAATGTCATACCACTAAACTGAGAAGGGCAATGCTCTTACCACTCTACAAAGAAAGCAATGCTCGTACTACTCAACTGAGAAGACCAATGAATGCTCTTACCAATCAACTAAGAAAGGTAATACTCCTACCACTCACTGAGAATGGCACTGCTCTTACCACTCAACTAAGAAATGTAATGCTCCTACCACTCAACAAAGAAGGGTGATGCTGTTACCACTCAACAGAGAAAGGGTTTGCCTGACACACGGGCCTGAAGTTCTGGTCCGAATTCGCACTGCGTAACTTCTGGGAGCCGGCATAGATGAAGTAGTTGTTGTCCCAGCTGTTGTCGACTTCTATGTTGCCCCAAAGATTCGTTTCTGTCTGTACGTCAATGCCGTCAGGGATCTTTAGGCCGCCTTTGGGAGACTTTATCATATCCACATAGAACCAATCGTTGCTACGGCTGCACTCTGTCTCGCCTGGTGAGGGTGCCCTTCCAAGACAGAGTTCCAGCAAGATGGGCATCTGTTCCGCGAACCTCACCGATACCAAGCGGAAGCCGGGACCGAATTCTTCCTGACACTTCAAGGCTGCCCAATCGTAACCCACCCCTGGAGTCTCCAGCCTCAGGTAGACGAGTCGGTCCAGCGCCCACGGCTTCACCAAATCTGAGGGTAGGAGGCAAAGGTTGTATCGATTAATGAGGCAAGCCGTGGTTAGCTTCACTCAATATAACTTGTCTTGTCCTGACTTAGGACAGGTACGATGGTTTCACCATTTTTATACCTTATAGGTTTTTCTTCTAAATCGATTAACTACATTTGGACTGGACTAAAGGTACGTTCGACTGGAAGCTGGAAGCCTTGGAGGCTTGACTTGTCCGAAACTTCAGACAGGTGCCCTGGTTTCGACCCGTTGCTTCGAGTTGCAGACGTTGACCCGTACCTGAGGGACTTCCAAGACCTCAATTTCACCAATAAATTCTAGGTTTCAGGTGGATCAGTATAATCGGGCTGCTTCTAACTCCTGCAACACGATTCAAAGTGACAAAGCCAAAGTTCTTGTTTGCAATTCCAGGCAAGTTAAGGCGAGTGGGCTTCGCTTAGATCAAATTTCACTACCCAATCGTATGCGTCCCGACGTTCATTTCTATTCCTTAAAGTAGAGTTTTGGCCGTCTCAAGCGAAGTCGGGCTGCTTTCAGCCCCTGCAACATGATTCTGAGTGGCCACCAATGCACCTCTCTGAAGATGCGGACAAGTCAAGCTTCTTTGGCTTATATTCCCATACCAACGCATATATACTGACTATATTTATGAACGTTATCAATGGTGCTACTGACTGAAAACTGTAGAAATTCCACAGAACAAAAGCACTCTTCTTCAGTGATGTCTCAGAACCGTATCATTGTAATTTTTCCTAGCTAATACTGAAGGAACCTATGGAAATTCTACAGAACAAAAATATTGTTCCTCAATTATGATACCTATGGAAAAAGTTCCAAGTCAGGCAGTGAACCTTCTGCCCAAGGGCCGAAACATACCGAAAGCAATTCAGCGAGAAGCTGGTACGTAGGCTGGCAGTTCTGAGGTGTACGGCATGCATGCTTGCACACCGAACAGCGGCAGTTGAGCAGGCCGCTGCCGCTGTTCGGTGTGCTCGCTCCAATGCATTCCGTGCTTCTCAAAACTTGCCTGCCCGCCTGCTGGCCTGCCAAACTGCCAAACTGCTTTTCGTGTGCCAGCGTCTTCAAACCTGGGAGCAGTAGCAGCTTAAATTTGAACTTGACTCCTTCTTATATCGGTTCTTTCCCTGGTTGTATCAAGGATACCTTAATTAGGGCAACCAGAATTTTCCCTATCTAACACTGACTGATGAAAGCGTCAAGGTCGTTCTAAGTAAGTAAGTGAGTAAGTAACTATCAAAGCGACCAGTAGAATTAGGACATAACTTCTTAGAAAAATAAAGGCCACATTGTGCTATAATGGATGAGCTCGGTATCGTTGCGCAAACCGATGGCGATTGTTCTTTCTTGCATAAGCTTGTTACAAAAGTTATCCTAAAGCCCAGAGTCATCTCTCAATGTGCAGTGGATTTGTTCGGGGCTGTGCATCGACGTTACTAAGTTGACCTCCGCACGATGGTGCCAGTCACACCACCAGCACCCGAAGGAATGCTTCCATATTCAAGCTTGATTAAAAGATTGCCTGCTGCTCAAACTCTGAAGTAAAACAGCACTGTCTGAGCAAGATTGAGTTCTCAAGTTTGCTCCAGTAACATAATTTCGTGGGCGAAAAGGCATTCCTCAGATACTCAGCACTGTCTTCCCTTGTTCCCGAGAGCATAAGATCTGCAAGTTAAAATAGAAACTCTCTAAAGAACTTGTAAAACACATTCCGATGTCGATGGCTGCCTCAGATCTTGCAGGAAGAGGGACAGACGGGAAAGTGAACTTCAATCGTTACAATACACAAATTGTACATAGTACATCAGGTGTTAGTAAGATTAAATTTATTACCTAAAAGTGGAGAAGGTATTCAAAACTACACCCCCCCCCGGTTCGTTATTACCATGCATAGATACTTGACTCTGCTTGGCACTCTACCAAGGCTTCTTCAAGTACAGTCCTGGGTCTCTACGTCACCATGTGGGTCCGATCGGTACTGTCCCCCGAGGAACTTATAAAAGCGGCCTGATATTTTTGGTACATGTTCTGCATATTTTGGGCTTATCTACATTGAAAACTCTAACTATCGTAATTTTGCAACTTGTAAATAGTTTAAAGGAAAAATTCTATCCAGATATGTCCTAAATATGAAGAGTAGGGAGCAATAAGATCAGGCTGCGTCTAATGATTACTCCAGGGAATGTACGCACGCGGGCCAGGCCTGTACTTTAGGAGGCCTTGCCTCTACTTGCCCATTTTGCCTTTTTTATTTCTAGCGAGTTCTGTGGGCGTAAAGGCTCAAACTAGGACAGAAATGCGGCTGTAACATGGCGTAGCAGCAGTAGTAACTTACTGGTGCGAACGTAGTAGGTGGCGCCTTCAGCGCATGTAGGCCTGTGGTAAAACACGTCGTCGTGGGTGCTGAGGTAGCACTGGTAGGTGTCTCCGGATGGCCTAACGCTGCAGGCGTTGCAGCCAACCATGGCTTCACAGCGCTCATGACACTCGCCTAAGAAACAAAACTAGAAAGCATTAACCCGTAACCGGAGCCACTCTGCACATCCGCATTGACAACTTGAGGCAGGCAAGAATGGAATACTCGAACTTCATTCATGCTACCCCATATCTACACGGCATGAAAAGTTGTACATCCTCGCATAAGGTTCGATGTGCAATGTATATGTGACCCTGCCATTAAGGGTAGTAATTACAGATCTCTTTTTCTGAGAAGAGTACGAACTGAAATGTGACCAAAGGGTCTCCGTTGGCATTGAACGGTATTTCTGAACGCATATACTTTCATTGAAAGCTGTAGAAATTCTGTTGATGCAATTCGAATGCATGATTTAGCTAGAAGCCTCTTTTCTTTTATCTTCAATCAAATCACAAAAACAGGAAATACTGAAGCCATCCTTGTTGCGATTCTCAACAGTCAAGTAAAAAGAAGAGACCGTGGCGTCACTCTAGCGTCCAGTCTAAGTCAATCAAGGAAGCAAAAGGAACCGTGGCGTCACCTCTATTTCCGGTTTAAGTCAAGCGAGGAAGCAGAAGAGACACTGACGTCACCCTCGCTTCTAGTTCAACCCTACTTGTGCCACGCTGTGCTACAACTCGCTACAGAAATTTATTCCCCGTAAGAATAGATTAAGAAAAACAACCCTTGTAGCTAAATAACACAACCTGATTTAAAGTGAGAGGCGTCACCGTTGCTTGTAGCCTGAAACCTTGGACAACTCTGCCCTCGGGAGTATATTCTGTCGGCCTCTCTCCCAGTCTGAATATTATGGAGCTCACTCACACCTGGGCTGTCCCGAGTGCTTTTCTGCAGGAAGTGCAGCATCTGCCCCAGCTGAAGAGACTACTTGGTACTGTTAGGGCGCCGGCACACCAGAAGCAGTTCAGCGAGAAGCTGACAGGCAGGCAGGCTAGTGTTTGGGAAGCACGGGAATGCATTGAAGTGCGCACACACACCAAACAGCGGTAGTTGAGCAAGCAGCGGCAGCCGTTCGGTGTGTGCGCTCCAATGCATTACCGTGCTTCTCAAACACTGCCAGCTTCTTGCTGAACTGCTATTGGTGTGTCGGCACCTTTAGTTAGATCTTCTGCACTGCCCCTTCTGTTCCGTGAGGCGACCCACTAAATGGTGGTGGGCGAGTCAATCTATGGGACTCCCACCTGTTCCCGTGTGGGGAGCCACGTAAGAGACCCTCCGCATGGGTGTTGTCTCTTCTTCAGCTTGTTTTCTTTTCATTTTTGTCTTGCCCGGGGTGGCTGAAGGAACAACCATGTCATATAGCATTTGCGCTGCTATAAACTTGGATCTTCCAGCAAAATAACTGAAAATAAAACACTGATTATCCAGCCCGACGCGACTTGGTACTATGTGTTCGACTAGGTTCCAAAATTGTGCCTGTAATGTTTGACTTATTCGAGACTTCGCTCGAATGCGCTGGCTTCAACCTGCTGAATGGAGTTTTAGGCATTGACCCTCTAGCTATGTCAGTGTTACCTTTGAGACTTCCAGAAACATAATCTAGCTCCAGAAAATAGTTTTAAGTAAGTTCAATGTAATTGTATTGTTTCTACCATTTGTAACACTATTCAAAGAGACAAATCCAAAGCTTCTGTCTAAGGTTTCGAACAAGTCAAGCCTCTAAAGCCTAATTATGGCGCCCAATAAAATATGCCCTCACTATAGCTCCGCTAGCAATCTTACTAAAACTGGTCTCTCTATTTTGAATCGTGTTGCATGTGGTAGAAGCAATCTCGTACCCTGAGACTGCTGGAAGCTATATTTCATAAAGCAAGATTGTGTTTTCAAAAGTCCCAAAAATAATCGAGTGACACTCAATTCCATGGATCGAAGCCAGTTCATCTATCTACAGTCCGGACTAATCAAACCTATTTGATTTAGTTCCCCAGGCTCAGCAATTCCTGATATATCCATCCAACAGGAGTCTAGTTTGTAAGTCATTCGTAGCCTACCTAAGGGAAATAATTGAATTAAGGGTTAATTTCATTGGCTCCTAACGATAACGCCTAAATTATTATTACATATTATTATTAAATCACACCAGACTGGCGACGCAGGAACGGAGAAACTCCATGAGGTTAACAAACCCCCACGCAACCAGCCCAGCGGGTGGAGAAAACAAAAGAATAGAAAAAAAAGA
>LQNS02278124.1:4279183-4294620 GCA_001587735.2 Parhyale hawaiensis | reverse complement strand
TCAGGTGTAATGTAGTAAAGCTTTCAGGTGTGATAAAGTAAAGCTTTCAGGTGAAATGCAGTAAAGCTTTCAGGTGTGATAAAGTAAAGCTTTCAGATGTCATAAAGTAAAGCTTTCAGGTGAAATGCAGTAAAGCTTTCAGGTGTGATAAAGTAAAGCTTTCAGGTGAAATGCAGTAAAGCTTTCAGGTGTGATAAAGTAAAGCTTTCAGGTGTAATAAAGTAAAGCTTCCAGGTCTATTGCACTAGCCCGTTACCAGTTAACGTTCACAGGTACTGTGCCTT
Organism: Parhyale hawaiensis; assembly: GCA_001587735.2. Taxonomy (NCBI): domain Eukaryota; kingdom Metazoa; phylum Arthropoda; class Malacostraca; order Amphipoda; family Hyalidae; genus Parhyale; species Parhyale hawaiensis. The sequence continues at coordinate 4,294,336 of LQNS02278124.1, read as the reverse complement.
TACATAGGCCTTGTATCCTGCTTTGAAAGTGAAGTCAAACATAGCGGCTAACTAGGTAGTGAATTATCGCATCTAACAGTTCAAACTGCAAGGAACGTCACTGTATCTCTATGAAGTACTTGAATAATTCATCCTTTGGGTTCGACTGTCAAAAACATATCTCGAAAAGCTCTCCTGCGCCAAACATGACAAAACGCATATATTTCATAAGGAACTTAGTCGTACACCTGGAATTTCGTCACCTTTAGCTCAGTATAGATTGAGTCAACATACATCATCTGCTCGTTATTATAATTTCTTCTGACCTGTAGTATCACTCTTATTACATTATTCCCCGCAGCAATAAGCGACCTGAAGAGCTGGTATATATAAAAGGAAAAGAGACACACGTGATGAATAAATACTTCCTCACAGTGCAAATAGCTCCTCTCGCTTTCTGGACAGAACAAATTTTAATATCATGAATATGATTGGAGTACGTCAGTTTGTTGTCAATCATGATCCCCAGATACGTGAAAGAAGTCACCCGAAGGAAGTTTACCTCCCTTCATGAAGGTAAATTGGGAGTGGGCATGAAATGAATAGCATTAATTTAGTTTTTCATAGTGTGGGGTTAAAATATTAAGGCCTAACCATCGTAACTATTCTCTTATAAAACTATTGAGATGCTCTACAACCTGAGAAAAGTTTGGATTATTTATATGCAAAATTGCATCGTCTGCGAATAATACAGTACTAAGAAAGGGAAACTGGCTGATGCCGATTATATTAAGATTGAACAGTGGTGGTCCAAGGACAGATCCTTAAGACCATGACAATAACTATATTGTTTATGATTTGTAAGATAATTGTGGATAAGGCACTCACTACTGTTTACTATTACTAAGATCAAAGTGTGGATGAGAGTAAAGACGTTTCATTGTTGGATTTCCGTAAACGTTCTGTATCTATGAGCAAATGCGTGAATTGATTAAATACAGAATGAACGAACAAAATTAAAGTATAATACGTACATTATAAAAATTGTATGCAGAAAATACCATTTTACATTTCGTGAAAATATTTGTCAATACAATACAATTTTATATCTTGGTGTAAATTTTAACTCTTCCTGTATGAGCTGATCAACCCACCAATTACTAATTTAAACGAAACTGTGTTAGCTGCGCCGAAGTCTTTTCTCTTTCTATTCGCTTCTCAAGCTCTTCATAAATTATTCTGCTATCTACTTTCGCTTGCAGAAAGTTCAGTTTCATTGTGATCCCTGCGCAAGGGACAGCATGACGATCACTGTACCCAACATAATCAGCTTTGTCAGCAATAATCTTTGGCGCTATTGTGTTCCAAGTCCGGAAGCGTCTTGCATGTCACTCCATTTGCATCACACTGGGAGTTTCCATCCGTCGTCATGGGAAAAGTCAGATCCTGTTGCTTATACTCAGTGGCGGCTCGTGCCCTGTTTTTGGTAGGGCCCGCCATTTATTTTCTTGAAGCCATTAGGTGGCAAAGCTATTTTCTATGCTGAATTCAAGTTTTATCACATTCAAGAATTGAATTCAGCATTCAAAATAGCTTTTCCACCTAATGACTTCGAAAAATACATGGCGGGCCCCGCCAAAAACAGGCCTCGTTGCCGCTACTGCTTATAGGCTACTGTTCATTAGCTGTATTGCTTTTGCCAAATGAGTAACATCGATATTGGCTGCAATAGGGTACTTCCAAACGCCCCTAGTTGATGTCAGGAACATTCTCTTTCATTGCTGGGTGAGGAACAGATTCTCAAGCCTTAACGATTAAAGATAAGATCGTAAAGAGCTTATTTCTTCCAAAACCCATTCATGCCAATATTCCTTCCCAAGACAGCTTCAACCGTATGCCTCGTTCCGCTATGTAAGTAATGGGCTTTCAAGACAAAAACAATTCTCTAATCCGTTGCTTACAAGAAGTGTGCATTACTGTTCACAGTGTCGGATGATTTTTACGATATTGCACAAAATCATGTAGGTTTCAAGATGTCTCCACTGTGAGAAATTGCCTTCTATCTCTGACCGTGTACCCAAGTTAATAAATGCGCTTTGATTTCATGTAGTAATGAATTAGTAAACGATTTTACATTGTGATTGCCTTTCACCGAACACAGTTTTGTGAGCATTCTTTTTTGACCATGTTTAGTGTCACGGATAGTCTAGTTCAGCTAATCGATAGCTCTGTAAGCTACACTTAGCCTATTTGCGCAATTCCCTTCATTTTGAAATTTTCATGATACTTAAAATTTCAGAAACAAACCAATTCGTTTACTTTGACTAACGTTCCTCTCCACATTCATGCTCTCTATTGCATTTAAAGCCGCATCTCGTCGAATTATACAGATACTGAATAGCAACAGTAGATCAATATTTGCCTTAGGTACAAATACGTAGTAGCAGTGTTACAAAGTCACGTGATTTCGCGGTATTAGAATTTTATCCCACTTTGCTGTTATCATAGATAGCGTCACAGACAATAAATTGTGATATAGATAAGTAGCGTTATCAGAGATCTACCAATATGTCTTGCTACCCAAAAACTGTTAGAAGGAATTGAGCGATCATCACAATCTCTTGCAGGCAGTGAGGTGAGTTAACCTAGGTGTGAAAATGCTAAAATTGCTGATGCAGCACTTTCAGACCCCCGTCGTGGGAGGTAGTCTTATGTCACGAGACTGTTTAGTATTTGTTCGGTTCTTCTCTTTTCTTCTTTATTTTCTGACTTGCTAATCCGTGCATGTTGCTCTATCTGGGAAGCCACTCGTCCATGGGTTTCAGGTGTCTAATTACCTGCTATATGTCTCTATCTCTTCATCTCTTGGAAAATCGTCGCAGTGGTAAGGGAGGCAAAAACTATAATGTGTGATTGAATAACAATTTGCGTGCATCTTTCTACTAGAAGCATGTCGTTCGAAACGCAATACATCTGTAAATGATTTCTGTGTGTCAATGATAATTTGCTTTTTATTTCATCACTATTGGTTCACTTTCCGATCATATATATGAAATACATCAAGAAGGAAACTGGGTGTTTGCGACACCATTTACTTTACGTTTAACTAAGGGTTAACACCAAAGAACCTGCTCGAGAACTTTAAAGCGTATATCAAAACGAGGGAAAATGCCATCCGCAATTGAGTTTTCCGCTTTAAAGACGAGAAAATTGACCACAACGACAAAGCTCACTCCGTTCGATGAATCGAGTTTAAATTTGATGAGAAACCATTAAAGGAACTTTTTCACGAAAATTTGCTTCACACCACTGGAACATTGGTGAACAAATGGATTATGATTAAAAACTAGAGCACTCTGAGAGCGCATACCTCCGCCAAATGAGCCAACAGTAGCAAAAATTCAAATTGGCTCTGAAACCTTAATTTCCTTTGCATAAACTCCAAAATCTAATCGTTTGTGCCTTTTTATATTATTAACAGCTTGTTCAATTTTTTTGAAGCTCCGTTCATAACCTTTTGAGTTATACTGTTAACAAACGTTATGACAAATATGAGTCAAACATACAAACGAACAAATCGATCTGCACCAAAATTTGATCATTTATGTCTTTTACCATTACTAACAACTCCTATAAATTTCATAAAGATCATTTATTATTTTTTGAGTTATTGTGCTAACAAGCATAAAATTAAAAACAGTGACAAACGAATGAACGAACGAACGGACCATTACCAAAATTTGGTCATCTACTCTTTGTTATATACCTAACAACTCATGTCAATTTCATCAAAATCCATCCGTAACTTTTTGAGTTATGGCATCAAGAAAAATAACGCAGATAAACAAACAAACGGATGGACATATCTTCACCAAAAGTTAATCATCTGTTCCTCATAACATACCTAACAATTCCTGTAAATTTCATCCAAATCTGTTCATAACTTTTTGAGTTATCTTGGTGACAGACAGACAGAGAGACAAACAGCCAGACAAACAAAACATAACCTCATTGGCGGAGGTAACTATGGTGAAGCACTTTCAGAAACTTGGAGCATGGGTGCTTCAGGCTATGAGCAAAAATAAATCGGCGTGCTCCTCGATTTGTGCCAGTTTGTTAGCTCGACTTCGCTTTACACCCAATCACATTGAGCGCTTCCATCATCGCAGTGTCACTGGTAAAAAAAATATTGTATTACGTAGCTATACAAAAGTGTAGAGAATGATTCAGCCCGGCAGACAAGCAATTCCTGGAGTGAAACAAAACCGTCCAGCTACTCCAGCAAGCATGTGATATGGTGGGACTGGGAACGCATAGTCCGTTTCGAAGTGCTTGATCGCTACCAAACAGCAGATGCAGGGCTCTATGTTTTAAAACTGACCCTAGTTATATTAAGAAGTAGTGAATCGGCAAAATATGACCTCAAGCAACGATTAAAAAATTTACATGGGAAATGTTGCCTCATCCTTCATACTGGCCAGACTCCGCACCATTATCTTTATAGCTCTTTCGCTTATTTTCGATTACATCGTTCGGTGTAAAATTCAATAATGACGTTGGATTGAGCCCTTAAATGTACAGACTCATAGGCTCAAAACGTGAAATTTTTTTATAACCGAGGCAAGGACTTTATTGGATGATGGAAGGTAGTCAACAACAACAACATAGATTATGCTGTTGACTAAACTTTTACTTTGTAAAATTATGCACTGACGCATTGTCTGTCGTTAGTTACGGTATTCATAATCCGAATCCATCGATTTCTTACATAAATCTTCTATTTGAAAAGAAATCTAGCGAAAAGTCACGCAGTGAGAAATTTAGTATCTCAGCAAAGAAAGCACAGGAAAGTAAAGAAATCCTTTTACCAATTAACAGAGAAGGGGTTTGCCTGGCACACGGGCTTGTACTGATGACTATCCGACTCATCGTGCAGTTTGTTGGAGTGGGCGTAGATGAAGTACGTTTTGTTCGATGGATCGTTGATATCTAAGCTCTCCCACAGATTCGTTTGTGTCATGACATCAACACTGTCGGGATAAATCGTAACATCAGTGCTGTTCTCGTCTTTTCGCATGTTTACGTAGAACCAATCGCCAGAGGTTCCCTCGCACTGTAGATCGTCTTGTGTGGCTTTCCTCCCAAGGCAGAGTTCCAGCAGGATGGGCATCTGTTCGGCAAACCTAACTGACACCACGCGGAAGCCGTCGCCGTGCTCCTCCCGGCACTTCTCATCAGCCTGCTCGAGACCCACCGCTTTCGTCTCTATCTTCCTGTAGACGAGTCGGTCCAGCGCCCAAGGCTGCACCAGATCTGTCGGTGGGACGTTATGGTGTCATCGATTCTTTTGGCAAAACCGAGTTTAGCTAATACTAATATAGTGGCCATTTGAACAGTATCGATATGTAGTGCTATTTGTATTATCCCTTCCTGCCTATGCTCGCAGTTCTTGAAGGTACGTACTTGGTATTTACGTATCCCCTGGCCCAAAGGTACTTTTCTGGGGCAGAGCATTACAAGCTCCACCCTTTCACTAATCCAAAGTTATTATTTCACAGCATTGCACCAAAGCTGCAGATGGATTGTTTCACTGTCTATTCCTATTTATCTTGCTACATATTTCTTAACAGCCGAGGTTCGTAGCGGTAATTTATTTCCGTTGAAGCGGTATCGATAAAGCGGTAATTTTTCAAAAAATCTACCAGCAGTATCGGTAAAGCGATAACTGACTAACGGTAATTCAATACTGAAGCGTTAATAAAGCGGTACTGCTATTTTGAGCAGTAAAACTCAAAATTAGCTTAAAAATTACCCAATTAGCCTGAACTACCTTAAACATTTCCTAATTACCTTATATAAGTTTTACAGAACCTTTTGATATGCTTAAATAAGAGGGAGAAAATTGTTCATTTCAGTACAAAATCTTGTATTTTCAACTAAAATAAAAGAAATATTTTTATTTATTTTACGCAAACAGCTCACCATGTAACTAACAATAGTAAAATAGCTTGCTCAGTGCAAATTTCGGAATATTCACGGTTAGTTGCACGCTTAGTTAATTCTTAAACGTAGCAATCCTAAGTTACGATATTTTAACTCACTTAAGATTCACCTAATGCAGCTCTTCTAACCTAACATATCCCATAAATAATACCAGTGACGAAGTGCGTCTAACCTCAACTCTGCTACACACGTGAACGTTTCTCCCTACCCTTCCCATTACGCTGCCGGGGATGCAGCTTCGACTTAATCTCATATCATTGTGTTCAATAATTGCTTAAGCTCCGAACCCCAACGGCAGCTTTCCGTTACTGCGAGTGCCCGTTGCTCTGTTTCGAATCACTCTCTTAATGTCTATTGAGTATTGATTCTCAATGGTTCCTATTTGGAATCGGTATGCGTTCAAGGATTAGGCTTCCATGTTCCGACTCGTTTGCAACGGGCTTAACTTAACGTAAGGCTTAACTTAACGTAACCCGTCCATCCTAAGTCGCCTCATTCAACCTATCTAAGCACTCGGATTTCACCGGTGAATTTTACAAACGTTCTGCCAGCAAAAAATTAACTCTTGTATATCATTTACAGACATAGACATAACAAAAAAAAGTAATACAGTAGCAGTTTCATTCTTCGGAGGTACTTCTGCCATTGTTCTTCTCTATTTTATTGATAGCTTCAGCACAGTAGACACCCGACTAAGCACATTTTTTAATAATGGATTCTTGTTGCCGAACCCCCTTTTACTGTCAGTTTACTTGACTTCTTTAAACATCATACTTTCACAGTAAAGAGGCTTTAGAATGAAACAGTCGAAAACAATTCGTTTTGCGCCGTAACCAGCCTACCATTTTTCTCATATTGAGATCGTCATGCAATAGCAACAATGTTAACATTAAATGATTTGGAATACGTACCGATAAATGATACTTGTAAGTTAAACTTCATGTCTTCGCTTCGAAAGTGACAAAATTTCTTCAACAGCAGGCAAAAATAAGACAGCTAAGGTTGAACTTCCTTCCAGCGAAAATTAGAGCTTCGCATCAGTTGAATTTCCCCCTGTTTATAACTGAAAAGGACAACGTGCAGACGCAGGGACGGACGGATGGACGCACCGACGGATGAAGCCTCAAGCAGAATTATAATATAGATGGATTAAGATTAATGATAGAATATAGTCTCTACGGCTTTAATCAGTAATATCACTAATCTCTGAAATAAATATTATTAATATAATATCATTGCACTGTATACCTCCACGTGTCACTGCGTAAAGCCGACCGATGAATAGGGCTACTGAAATTTTTTATACCGATTGTACGTCCTCTGGGGTATATTCTGGCGGGCCCTTTCCCTGACACAAGATAATAGGGCTTCACGCACCTAAGGGCCCCGAGTGCATTTTCCGCAAAAGATGTTGCAGCTTGTTGCAGGTCCTGCTGACGAGGTTAGTTTTGTAATGTTAGGTAGACTCTCAATGCTTTCCCTTCTGTTTCGGGAGGTGGGCTGCCGATCGAGGTGGCCAACCTATTCTATATGCCTTCTTGTATTTCATACTTCCCCTGTGCGGTGTAACTGAGCGAAAGCGTTCAGCCGTGCCCGGGGGTTGGAGATGCGAAACTTGCGCCTTTTTACTGTCAGTAGCGCACTGGTAACTCTGAGACCTCCCGGCAGAAAATCCGAGATAAAAATCATTGATAATTTAAAACGAGCCCTAGTGGCGCACGAGCCTGTGTTAAACCACAGGAATAGTTCGGAGCAATATAGACGTTGTGTCCCTGATGCGCTAGTAAAAACTTCTACTACTACTACTACCGATCGTACAAAATTCTCCATGAAAACGTACCAGAAATTGCTAAAAAAAATACCCAATTTAACGTTTTACCGTTACCGCTTTCAAAATTGTCCAAATTCCGGTATCGGTATCGCGGTAATTTTCAACCGGAAGGCGGTAACGGTTTCGGGTGAAGCGGTATTACCGTTTTACTGCTTCATTACCGGAGGTACCCACCTCCGCTGAAAAGAACAGAAATCTACTAGAGTCTGTATTGTCAAGCAACTCGTTTAGGGAACAGGAATTGGACAGCTCGGCGAAGAAGCGTCCATGTCACCGATTTCATTTTGTCAATATATTTGGTGTTCGGAACCAATATGTGATCAAAAGCCATCGTAATTTGTGGGCGCTGTTTTTAGTTATGTCTGTGAGTGAGTTTAAGTTGCTAGACTTATGAGAAAAGTGCAAAGCTTTAGCCGTGACGTCACTAGCTTGGTTTCCGGAGCTCCGCTTCACATGCAAAACCCGTAACTTTATGGGGTATTTCTGAAACTGCGGAAAGCCTTGCTATTTAATAAAGGTAACGTTTCATCTTTTCCTGCCCCATGTTTAAATAGGCCTCTCCTTCTGAGGAGTACGTCGTATTTATGACGAGTGGAGTGTGTTATCTTTCACTAGAGTTAGGCTGAGTCTAAATTCCTCAAGTACACCATCTCTATGGCAAGTGGATTGTTTCATCTGTAACGACACGTTAGGCTAAATCTGATAATCAAGAGTACGTCATCTTCATGGCGAGTAGAGTTTTCATCTTTTACGTCCTCGAATTTAGCCGTCTAATTCCCAAGAGTACACCATATCTTTACTGCCAATTCACGCGAGACGAATGTTGCCAAAACGTGCACTACCGCAGCAATTAACTGAACTGTATTGGACGTAAAACTAACCAAGAAGCGAATTCGACGTGATAGACCTAGGCCAAAATTAGTCATGGTATTTGAACAACTGACCATAAACCCAGTTTTCACCGGTTTACAATTAAATAATACCATCCGAGGGTTCCTCCACTTTAAGGTCTTTACTTTTAACCTGCTGCAGTTGGTTGTTATGATCGAAGGGAGTAATCAGCTCAAGAAAGGGTCTATAGAGTATGGTAGTTGTATACTTCATCTTAAAATTTTGGCGCTATACTATTCAACGTAATTATGAGTCTACGCCAAAAAATATATGGCTTCAGTGAGACTCGGAAGGCTCAACTTTGGAAAACAATGCCCTACTAGCAATACAATAATTTACCTGTACGAACGTAGTAGGTAGCACCAACAGCGTATGAAGGTCTGGGGTAAAACACGTCTTCGTGGGTGCTGAGGTAGCACTGGTAGATGTCTCCGGATGGCCTGACGCTGCAGGCGTTGCAGTCAGCCATGGCTTCACAGCGCTCGCGACACTCACCTAAGGAATAGATAGAAAGCATTAACTCTTTAACGTATCTGGTAAAAATCTCTTTTTCTACGTAAGGCATTGTTTGAATCTCGACCAACTGGTGCCCATATTTCGCAACGAAAGTGCAACTCTTGATAACGCTTAGAAATTCATTTCAAACTATTCAAAAATATTTCCATCAACTAGAGCACTCTGAGAGCGCATACCTCCGCCAAGTGAGGTAATGGTAGCAAAAAATTCAAATTGGTTCTGAAACAATAATTTTCTTTGTATAAACTCCAAAATCTAATCATTTGTGCCTTTTTATATTAATAACAGCTTTTTCAATTTTCTTGAAGATCCGTTAATAACTTTTTGAGTTATACTGTTAACAAACGTTATGACAAACATACGTCAAACATACAAACAAACAAACAAACCGATCTGCACCAAAATTTGCTCATTTATGTCTTTTAACATTACTAACAAACCCTATGAATTTCATAAAGATCCATTTATTATTTTTTGAGTTATTGTGCTAACAAGCATAAAATTAAAAACAATGACAAACGAACGAACGAACTAACGGATCATTACCAAAATTTGGTCATATAATCTTTGTTATATACCTAACAACTCATGTTAATATTATCAAAATCCATCCATAACTTTTTGAGTTATGGCATTAAGAAAAATGAGGCAGACAAACAAACAATCAAACAAACGGATGGACATATCTTTACCAAAAGTTAATCATCTGTTCCTCCTGACATACCTAACAGTCTCTGTAAATTTCATCCAAATCGGTTCATAACTTTTTGAGTTATCTTGGTGACAGACAGACAAAGAGGAAGACAGACAGACAAACACGACGAAAACATAACCTCCTTGGCGGAGTTAATAAAAACCTTTGTTCGATTATTATGGGCAAATACCCACGAGGGAAAAGGCTTTGACTCCTACAGTTTTAAACGCCCAGATTCATAGCCAATTTTCGTAGGAATAGTAGCTCTGTAGGAATAGCTCTGCATCCCAGCAGTGAACCTCATCGAGCCGGCGAGCGGGGTGAAGAAGAGAGAAACTAACATGATAGTCGGAGAGGGCGAGAGGGTTAGTATAGAGCAGGGGTGGCTCAGCCGGGGGTGCTCGCACCCCTTAGGTGTGCTAGATGGCCTTCCAAGGGGTGCGAAACTTCGATAAAATAATTTTGGATACATAAATTTGAACACAAATTTGGTGTAAACATAATTCTTCCGTTGCCATCAAGTGAGTTATATTTTTATGTGGTGTGTGAGAAAAAGGTTTTATAGGGACACAAGACTGAGATAAGGTTGGGAACCACTAATGGAGGGGTAGATAGCACATTGAGCATGTATGAGTGCGGAAAACGTTTCTAAAGGAAGTTTAAGATGAATTGAGCAATGAAACTTCCGTTTGCACCGAGACCAAGATTATGCAAAAAGGAGGAAATTGACGCTGGAACGAAAGGAATCGAGCCATAAATCGGCCATTGGCAGCCGTTGCAAGCAATATATTGGGCAGTGATTCCCAGCCATGGGTAACTCGCACGCCCTGGGTGTACGAGATTGTCGTCCAGCGGGTGCGAAATTTTGGATAAATAAGATCAGCCGCGAAAATTTGTTCAGAAATTTTGCATAATTTTGTTGTCTATCATCAGATGTCCTTATTTTGTAGGGGGTGGGCGAACATGGTAGAAAATTTCTAGGAGTGCCAGGCTTAGAAAAGGTTAGGAACCGCTGGCAGGTATAGAGGAAACCGAAGATGGCTTGAACTGGAAGTAAAGAAAAAGAATAAGGCCGGCCAGTGCTTGTTCTTGTACCGTTGGTTCACTATTTTTTACGGTGTGATTACAACGGTGTAAGGTGAGGGGACGTCGTCAGACCGTTGTTATGTGCTTTCTCGGTTGTGAATTTTTTGTTGAGCGTGTCATATCTGCATAATGGGTCGATATTATCATATGCTGTTGGTCTACTGGATGACCTATTGTGCTTGTCAGTGCTGCCATGGTGTGCGATTAGTTTGCTATGACTTCTGGTGGGGTTATTGCTGCGACATTTTCCCAGATTTTTTTGAGCTTGTATTTGTAGTGCAATGTTCATTGGTAGTAGCTGGCAGGACTGATGTAGTTTCCTAAGGAGTTTGTGTTGCCTGCGTGAAGTGTTTGTTATAAACCTTATGGCCCAGTTCTGTACTATCTGCAGCCTGCGCATTTGAGTGGTAGAGCAAAGGTGGAGTAGAATTGCGGGGTGAGTTTGAACTGGTCTTACCAAAGCCATGTATAGCTTTCTTTTATTGTTTGTTGATAAATTTTTGAAACAGCTCAGTTTTACCGTAGTTGATCTCGCTTGATTTACTCCACTGTTGATGTGTTCTTTGAACCCGTTAATACTGAATGTTAGTCCTAGTATTCTGCCTTTGTGTGTAGAATCTATTGTTCTGTCTTGTAGAACAACTCTTGCTGTTTTCTTTCTTCCCACTGGTATTACCTGAAATTTTTCCCTGTTTGTTTTGATTTTCCTTTTTCGCTCAAATGTGTCTACTTTGGGAATTGCTCTTGCTGTTGTTAGTGATGTAGCTACGTGCACGTGAACCCTCCAGCGCAACTATTTGAGTGATATCATCTGCATAGCTGATGTAGTCAGAGTGGAGTGTGCACGTGGGTCTTCTAAGTCATGGGTGTAGGAAGTGAAGTGTGATGGAGACAGGCAGCTGCCTTGCGGCACTCCGCTTCTGAGTGGGAACTCTGGTCCTAAGTATCGACTGATTTCGATACGGCAGGTTCTGTAGTCCACGAAACTACAAATGGTTCTTGGTAAACAGTCTGGAACGTTCTTTGTAACTATTTTATACTTGAGACCGCCGTGCCACACCTTATCGAATGCCCTACTTATGTATTATTGTACTCACACTTCCGGTTGACCTCAGAGGCTTCGGCAGAATCTAACGGATGAATAGTTCGGTGTTCGATGGCTGAGAAATTGCCTGCTTTGTAGATGGTGTCTGTTGAAACGGGGAGTATCTGTTGCGCAGAGCTGGCAGACAGCCCCTGCAAGAGCACTGCGCAGAGTAGCGCTCCTCGACCTTTGGCCGACGCCAGCGAAGTCCTCTTCATATTTGCGTCGAGTTGTGTTACGTCGCCGTTCGCAGAGGTGGAAATGACTTGGGTAGAAAGGGCTAATAAAGCCTTGCGCCGAACGTTTAACGTACAAATTTCTGTGTCTGCGTACAAAGTGACACTGGGGAGGATCACTGGCAGGGGTAGAATTCCTTGCTTTGAATGAGCTGGTGAAAGTTCAGTGGTGTGCGATGTGATAGTGTTTCTTTGCTACCTGAAGGGCCTTTTGAAGAAACTCACGTGTGATGTCCTACAAGCAAAGAGTGCATCTGGAAGATAACAACAATGGTCAACTAGAGCACTCTGAGAGCGCATACCTCTACCAAATGAGGCAACGGTAACGAAAAATTCTAATTACCTCTTGAGCCACGATTTTCTTTGTATCAACTCTAAAATCTATTCATTGGTGCCTTTTGATAGTAATAACAGTTTATGTAAATTTCTTGAAGATCCGTTCATAACTTTTTGAGTTATGCTGCTAAGAAATATCATGACAAACCTGAGTCAAACATACAAATGAACCAATCGATCTGCCCCAAAATTTAATCGTCTATGTCTTTTAACATAATTAACAACTCTTGAAAATTTCATAAAGATGCATTCATTATTCTTTGAGTTATTGTGGTAACAGGCATTAAATTAAAAACAGTGACAAACAAACGGATCGTTAGAAAAAATTGGTCATTTACTCTTCGTAATATACCTAACAATTCATATAACATAAGAATCCGTCAATAACTTTTTGAATTATGGCATTGATAAAAATGTTGCAGATAAACAAACAAACAGATGGACGGATCTTCATCAAAAGTTAGTCATCTGCTCCTTCTAACATATCTAACAATCCCTGTAAATTTCATCGAAATCGGTCAATAGCGTATTAGTTATCTTGATGACAGACAGAATAGCAGACAGACAAAACCGACGCAAACATAACCTCCTTGGTGGAGGTAATTATCACAGAAACCGACGACACCTCGCTTGACTCCTCACTGCAATAGGACATTTCTCAAGTGATTTCCGAAGAACCACTTACGTAATCAGTGATAACAGGTTTTCTACATAAGCTTTGGATCGCAAACAAAATCTACAAACTTCTTATGATGTAAGGAGTTTCATTTATAATCGAAAAACAAACATATTTTTTAAAAGGAACTATCGATGTGGGATAACTGATTTTTGACATTTCAAAAATGATCTAAAAATGATTAATTCTTCCAGAAATTTACACCATCATGTAAAAAACCGTATGCATCCATAGAGCCCGTATTATACAGCATTATGAAACACAATAGATTGGTATCTTATCAATCAGTAGCGAGCTGAGAGAGGGGCGGTGAGCATGTGGTGACTCATCCAGTCAAGTGGACGGGGGTTAATAACTGGACAGATTTGTTTAATATAGCTGTAACCCTTTCTGTACCATTGGGCGAATGTGTCCCACAGCTTTTTAAAAGATCCCAGTGGAATATATAATTATATATATATATATATATATATATATATATATATATATATATATATATATATATATATATATATATATATATATATATATATATATATATATATATATATATAATCCCATTTTAAAATAACTGTTGGACAATTTATATCAGAACCAAGAAGCTAGTCTATGGACGTGGGGGTTTTTAAAAAAATTTTTTTTCAAGTATCCTAGACTTATAAGTCAGTAATATATGCCATTAATTTCAAATTTATTGACAAAATGACTTGGTAGTGAAACGGTCCAATCTCGGTGTTATTTGTGCTTACAGACTGAGTTATTCTCCTTTCTCTTTGAATATATCAGTATGGAACCATATTTTGGAGTCTCAGAGACGTGCAATCAATTATTTGGCCCCGGCCATTGCCTTTACGCGCCACTACATGAATATAATACATCCGCAATGCTCCAATTTTTACTATTATTTCAAGCCTAATTTATCGTCAAATTACGAGGAAATTATTATGTGTCCCGGAGGCAGGAAGCATTTTTTAAATAAAGAACTCGAGCAGCTATGGAGTACTATGTTCTGTGTACATTATGACTCTTCCGTTATTAGGTTATTGGTCTTCTTGTAGATAAGATTCTGCTTTAGATGATGCATTAGAATTATTACTATTGTACTGGGTACGAGAACACATTAAAACTTGTCTAGAAGTGTTGAGCCCGCCTGTGGCAGCAGACAGGGCGTCTGTCTGCCATGGCTTGTTCCTCCACACCAAAGATCTGTAGAGTTGAGCCGGCTCTGATTTATAAAGGGGCATTGGGGCAACTGTCCAGGGCCAACTGCCAATCGTGGCGTAAGACAATCACCTGCGGTGGGGGCAAATTTCAATGCCGTCATTTTTTATGCCCAGCTTACTCTAGAGTTTCTGCATTTTTCACATCTAAGTCAACCCACTTGACCAGCTGCAAAAAGTAATAAACATACTCAACTGTTCCTCCCTCTTTTTGGGTGGACAGACAAATTTACAATCTATATATTCTTAAGTCTTCAACGACAGCCTTATCGCCTCTCTCCGCTTCGCTTGTTGTGGTATCTGCACCTTGATGATTATGAGGGCCCCTCTGGTTAATTTACCCCCACTCCATCTCACTGTGCAACCAAACCGACCAAGTGTCGCCCGTCTCACTGTGCAGCCAAACAGACCAAGTGTCGCCCGTCTCACTGTGCAACCAAACCGACCAAGTGTCGCCCGTCTCACTGTGTAACCAGACCGACCAAGTGTCGCCCGTCTCACTGTGCAACCAAACAGACCAAGTGTCGCCCGTCTCACTGTGCAACCAAACAGACCAAGTGTCGCCCGTCTCACTGTGCAACCAAACCGACCAAGTGTCGCC
>LQNS02278124.1:4248031-4270029 GCA_001587735.2 Parhyale hawaiensis | reverse complement strand
CCCCTGATGACGTTATTCCTGCCCTCCCCTGATGACGTTATTCCTGCCCTCCCCTGATGACGTTATTCCTGTCCTCCCTTGGTGACGTTATCCTGCCCTCCCTTGGTGACGTTATTACTGGCCTCCCTTGGTGACGTTATTACTGGCCTCCCTTGGTGACGTTATTCTTGTCCTCCCTGATGACGTTATTCCTGTCCTCCTTTGGTGAAGTTATTCCTGTCCTCCCTTGGTGACATTATTACTGGCCTCCCTTGGTGACGTTATTCCTGCCCTCCCCTGATGACGTTATTCCTGTCCTCCTTTGGTGAAGTTATTCCTGTCCTCCCTTGGTGACATTATTACTGGCCTCCCTTGGTGACGTTATGACTGGCCTCCTTTGGTGACGTTATGACTGGCCTCCCTTGGTGACGTTATGACGTTATAAGCTAGGGTTACTAGCACTTCAGTTGCTATGACTCTATTGCGTCGACCATCTCACAAACATTTTTACTATTGTCGTTACTGCCGGAAGGTTCTCACTTGAGTTCTATAACTTCGAGTTTAACCCTTTTTTTCCCGACCGGAGCTCCAGTTCCCGCATCAAAATTTTTATTGTTGAACCGGCTCGTTGTTTCTGGCTCTGGAAATTTAGACAATATATTTCACAACCCGTCTGAAGTCGGCGCTTATATTTCATTTACGACTGAATATTACCGGAGGTGGAGCTCAAGTGACTGCAATGAGAATAAAATTGATGAGAAGCTTCTAGAACCTCATAGCAAGAGCAGAAGCTTTGGGAAGGAAAGGGTTCACCAGTGCGCTGCTAGTGACAAGAAAAAAAGGCTTGGTGCTGGGAATAAGAAAACTTTCTCAACTACCTAACATTGCAAACTATCCTGATCAGTAGGAACTGCGGCCACTTGCAGCATTCACCGCGGAATGACTCGTACTTTTATTTAAAGGCGTGTTTTTGTGGCCACGCTCATGATCAGAATCACCGTGATCGCTGAAAAGCACAAGAACGGCCAACGATTTTGTAAACAAACCAGAGACGCCACGTCAACTTTTGAAAAATATATTTTTATTGTAATTTTACGGAAAGTGATAGGGAATGGATTTCTTGTGAGCCTTTATTTATTTTGAAGCCAATGCATAACTGAACTAGCAGTATTTAAAGAATTGTGAACATACACGGGCATACAATTAAGGAAACTACAATTTTGGAACTCAATATTACAAGCAATCATCAAAACGTTATTCAATTTATCCCTAAATATAAGAAAACATCACGACCTTGCATTTCAAATTTTGAATTTTGACTTCTCCAACGGCTATAATCACTCTTTGATCACGCATGATTAGCCTGCGGAGGAAATCACGCTGCGATCAATTCTCACCACTGATCACGGTTGATTGCTTTCAGAATCACGTCAAAATGCGGTCACAAAAACGTGCGAATCATGCGCGATCAGCGGGATTCATCCTCGCGGTGGTCACAAAAAGACGCCTTAAGATTAAGCTTTGGGGTGATACGTGTCCGTAAAATTTTCATGGAGATAGGGTTAATCAGCTTATCATCTTCAATGACTGGCGTCTCGTCCATGGTGACGTCACCCTTGGCAATTCTTCCAAATTAATTGTTTTTAATGGTCTTTCGATCGTTGAAAAGTAACAAGAAGTAGAAGTGTTTTATATTTAAAAGTCGTTGCAATTTGGATGGAACGATCCTCGATCAAACACCAGCCAACTGCTTGACAGATACGCTCAGGTTAAGTCGATATTGTGCTATCATTGAGTTGAGATACTGCAATCAGTCCATAAGTATCTTGTTCTAAATCACGGAACTTCAGTAACTTGATCGCACCGATTGTACCCAATGAGCTTTCGATACTAACTAGCTACCGATGGAAGACCTGAGTATTGATTACCACAGTGCCGTGTGTCTGTTGAATATTTCCATTTGAGCGAAGCCGAAGCTCCCATCGTATCGATCAAGCGGGTGTAGAATGTGCCCTGGGGTGAGGTTAGTTCGGTTCACCCAGCGTGTGATTTGAGGAACTGCACTCACATATGACTTTTTAGACTACCTTAGTCCTTAGGGCTAGGGTAGACTCGCGGTTACCGCGCGTTTGGAGTTACTAGAGGTTCAGCGGATGCGTGTACACATTTAAACGCGCGTTTCTTGTCAACCGCCCAGCGAACGCGCGTGTCCGGCTTTCTGTTGAGCGGCGCGTCTGCTGGTCGTGACCGCACGTTTAGAGATATATGCATAGAATTCTGTAGGACTGGTCAGGTGAACGCGCGTCTTCACAGCGCGAGGTCGAATAATTGTGCACTGCATATTTTTTTCAGAACTCCACTGAAATCGAATCCCTCATAAGAGTAGACTGTGATGTGACGCTCGTTTTCAATATTTTTAGCAAATTATCGAAGGATTTATGAGACATTTTGAAGTAGTTAACAAATTTTGGTTCATAATCTCGTAACTTTGGGTGCAAGGATACGACCATCCCACGAGTCATTCTACCCCTTAATATTGGATGGACCCTGAAAGCTCGCTGTCTCTGTCTGCTTCTTCTAGAACGGCGATAGAGAAACCAGATACAAGCTATGTCTTCCACCTTCATGACCTGCGTTGACAAACGCTCGTAATGCGCCACTGAGAACCGCCGTGTGTGTACGCACCTTTATTTGTAAACGCGCGTTTAAAAACTAGCCCTTAGGCTCACTTAGGTCGTAAGGACATCATTCTTTCAATTCCACTTTGCTTCGTTCACTTTTCTTTTAGCATAGTCCTACTAACGATTGTTTTGTGCTTCCAGTTCTTTCCCGACATGCATGCTCCTCCCGCGCCTGGTGTTGCGTTCACAGATTTTCAATGATGTGCTGCACTCATAAATAAACTGGGAGCTCGATGGAGCGTGGCGTGACGTCCTCCTGTTGTGAA
Source organism: Parhyale hawaiensis (assembly GCA_001587735.2). Classification (NCBI taxonomy): domain Eukaryota; kingdom Metazoa; phylum Arthropoda; class Malacostraca; order Amphipoda; family Hyalidae; genus Parhyale; species Parhyale hawaiensis. The sequence goes on along the minus strand of LQNS02278124.1, from coordinate 4,267,103 downwards.
ATTGGACATTAATTAAGTACCCTTCATAAAATCGATGTTTTTAATTGTGCTTTACCTGCTGCTTTGAACTATGATAAGAAGCAAGGCTTCTGATTGGTCTGTAGATATATTTAGTCATATTAAAACCTACGCATATGCCTCACGGAAAGCACAGTGCAGCAACATAGAGGTTATGAAGATTGGTGTCTCAATGGTACGCATTGTCCCGGGATACATCATGCCCCTCTTCACCCTAACACATGTTCTGTTTATTGAAGGACAAACAACAGCTTAGTTTCGAATCAGATTTATTAAGCGCTTCGTTCTCAGCTTTAAATTAAATCAAACTTTACATGTGAAAGCATGTGCTGCCTCAAATCCCCAAAAGTGTGCTTTTATATCTACTTACCTTAATTAAGGGGCACTCAGTTTCCAGACTATAGCTCCCTTTGAGGTATGAACTTTCTGGGCGTACACAGATCACGGTGCCAGTAGCTCATCTAGGAGGACTGAAGACCTGTCAGTTGGTAAGCCAGTTGATGTGATGGCTTTTAGTCATTCTTTTGGTTGACAAGGAACCATTCGGGTGCTTAATTCTACGTTCGGACGGGGCCAAAAGGATGCGTGGGAAACCCGATTCAGGTAATGCTCTTGTTCAGTAATTATTGCGTCCGCCAAGGAGATTATGTTTCCGTCGAGTTTTTCTGTCTGTCATGTAGATAACTCAAAAAGTTACGGACGGATTTTGACGAAACACACATGGATTGTTAGGTATGTTATGAGGAACAGATTATGACCTCTTGATGAAGATCTGTCCATTCGTTTGTTTGTTTGTTTGTTTGTTTGCTTGTACGTCTGCCTATTTTTTGTCAGTACCATAACTTAAAAAGTAATCGACGGATTTTCATAAAATTTGCATGAGATGTTGGGTATATTACAAGATTAAATGATTAAATTTTTGTGATGATCTGTTTCTTCGTTCGTTTGATTGTCGCTGTGTTTGATTTTATGTTTGTTATCGCAATAACTCAAAAAGTTATGGATGGATCTCTATGAAATTTACCGGAATTGTTAGTAATGTTAAAAGACAAAATTGAATAAATTTTAGCGATGATCAATAAGTCCGTTTGTGCGTTTGACTTATGCCTGTTAAAATGTTTGTTAGCAGCACAACTTAAAACGTTATGAACGGATCTCCAATAAATTACAGAAGCTGTTCATACTGGCAAAAGCACAAGTGATCAGATTTTAGTGTTGATGCAGAGAACATCATGGTTTCAGAGGCGATTGGAATTTTTCGTTTTCCGCTGCCTTGCTTGGCAGAGCTCTGCACACTCAGAACGCTCTAGTTACCTCCACCAAAGGGGTTACGTTTCGTCTTGTTTGTCTGTCTGTCATCAAGATAACTCAAAAAGTTATGGACCAATTTTGACAAAATTTATAGGGATTGTTGGGTATGTCGAGAGGAACAGATGATTAACTTTTGGTGAAGAGCCGTTCATCCGTTTGTTTGTTTGTCTGCCTCATTTTTTCAATGCTATAACTCAAAAAAGTAATGTACGCATTGTTATGAAATTTACATAAGTTGTTAGGTATATTATGAAGAGTAGATGACCAAATTTTTGTAACGATCCGTTTGTTTGTTTTTTCTTTCGTTTGTCACTGTTTTTAATTTTATGCTTGTTAGCACAATAACTCGAAAAAATAATGAATGGATCTTTATGAAATTTATTGGAGTCGCTAGTAATGTTAAAGAGCATAAATGATCGAATTTTTGTGCAGATCGGTTAGTTCGTTTGCATGTTTGTCTCATGTTTGCCATAATGCTTGTTAGCAGTATAACTCAAAAAGTTATGAACGGATCTTCAAAAAAATAACTGAAGCTGTTAACACCATTGAAGGGCACAAATGATTAGTTTTGGTGCTCCTACTGAGAAAATCATAGTATCAGAACCAATTTTAATTTTTCGTAACCGTTGCCTTGCTTGGCGGACGTATGCGGTCTCACAGAGTGCTCTAGTTCCATCTGTAATAGCGCTACTTTTTGCCATATACGAACAGGGCAAGGATGATAAACGGAACAGGTTAACTCACTTGGACTGCCCAAGTTGTTATACACTGCTACGAATCGGCTCGTGACGTCATAAAAGAGAGAAAACAAAAAGCGTGGCCGTTACTTGGTCCGCTAGTAGCTTTATCTCGCCTATTTGTGTTACAAATGTTTTGCAGTGTTTCTGGTGGTACAGAAAAATGTAGGAAAGAAAACAATGAATTTTTTACTCATCCTAAAATTAAAATCTTGAAAGTCTTGGATTAAGGCGTGTAATGGACGTGATGAGTTCAACGTGGCAAAAGCCCCCGTATGTCAGAGGCACTTCCCTGAGTCAAATTTTGCCCCTAATTTATTAGTCAGGTCACTACTGCTAATCAACCATCGAATCAGCAGGATTACCATCTCCTTCGAAACCCAATATATCAAGTGAAATTTATCCTATACACTAGGCTATCACAATGATGTGTGAGAGAACCTCAAGTATTCGAGATAGTTTCATCTTCCACCCATGAACTGCTGTTTTCTGTCATTTTAAAATGCTGCAATAACTGTTCAGTGTTGCGAAAGCATGCTTCTGCAAGTTTGAGCCTTGGATTCTTCATGAATTTTTTTTTTTTTTCAAATAACAGCAATACCTTGTAGGAATTGACTGCAGTGAGCCCTTATCTGGCATTGGTTTACGACATTGGTATTCACGGATAATGCCCAGTTCTTTTTGTTTATATTGGCTGCCCTATGGTTTAGCTAAACTTAGACCCGTCAGGGGGCTTAAGATGGGTCATAGGGTTAGGTTAGTTAGGTTCACCCATCCTATAGTATGGGGACCAGCACCCAAGGGGGTTTGCCCGTTTGTATAGGTTAACTTAGCCATTTACCTATAGCCTTCGGGATGTCCGTCTTTCGTACCCACTTTGCTTCCTTCCCATCGCATACTCCTACTGAACTTTTTTCCATCTGTTCTTCTTCTTCTTTCGCGACTTGTTCCCAAGAGCTTGATCGGTTAATTTGCATGTCAGGTCCGGCTTCAGTTTTTGATATTTCACACTTTATATAGGTTAAAGAAGCCATTTTATGACGTTTCTCATAATTACTATTTATTAGGAACATGTTTAGTTTTCCAGATACGTGACTTAGAAGTTCCCACGGTTTTTCCTATGGGAGAAAATACCCAGCGATCCCAGACGAACCTGAACTCACCTAAAATGACCTAACCTCACCTAAAATAGGTTAGTTTAGGCTTCGTGATATCTCCGCTTTTTTCCCATGGGAAAACAAAGGGAACTTCAATGTGAAATATAGCTGGAAAACTAAGCATTTTCCCAAAAACTATAGTATTCATGAGAAATGTCATAAAATCTCTTGTTTAACCTATATAAAGTGTCAAAATATCAGAAAATGATGCCGGACTTGAAACGCAAAAATAGGGCTACTGCTTGATCCTCGTGCATGGGTTCGACGTGTCTATTATCATAATACGTATAATGTCCCTTCTTTCTTCCTCTGTGATATCGTTTTTGTTGTAGTAACGGAGACTTTATCTTTTGACTATAACGATATTTCGTTTAGAAAAATTATCAAACCGTAGGTGTAAAGTCTTTACCTACAGTATTCCACCGCGATGAAGTTTCTACGCCAAGGGTTGCAAGGCTTCGGGAATGTGCGAGTTAAAGGCGAGGTAAGCTGCAGCACTTAGAAATACATATATATAGAGAACATTTGTTTGTGTTCGAAATTTTCAGCCTGTTCAGTTTCATTGAAGCTTGAGCAATTTGGGAGATTATTCTCATGTATCGCTTGAAAGACAACCTTCACCCATGCCCTATTGGTCGTGAGGCGGTACGGGAATTAATTTTAATTTCAAGAAATTGTCTTCGTTTGATCATTGGTATGGTAACACTCATATGGTTAAAATTGGGCCATGCACAGAATACTCAAGTTTGTTACGTCTTGTATCAAATCTGTCAGAATGAATGGGACAGTGAGACCCGAGCGTGTATCCAAGAAGTTGCTTCAAAACAATTCTTTATTTTTCAGGCATCGCTGAGCTTTTTTGTGTAATTTTTACTTAAGAATTATCACTCGCCCTTTCTTTATGGACAATCAGCTTTTTAAACCTAATTGTGGTGTTGATACTCCACGCCTGATTTATGTTAGACAATCGTTATTCCAAAGCGCAGTTACTATTCTTTGTGTTCATGATGTCATCGCTTCGTACGTCCGCCGCGCTCAAGTAGGCCTACCTCCCACACGGCAGTGCGTCAACCTGTTCCGTTTATCATCCTTGCGAACAGAGGGGTGAAAATCGAAGTTTCGGAGGGGAGGGGAGAACCTCACTTTTATCGAACGTGTTGCCGTAAAACTGAGCATCCTGCATCAATAGTAAGTTTAATAGCTAGAGCCCGGATTTATTGCAGTTTCCGGCGTTAATGCAATAACTGCAATTAGAGCAACAACTGCAATGAGAGCTATAAATGCAATATATTAGGCCGTGTTGACATGTCTCTCCTTGTAACTCGTTCACTCAAACTGATGGACACGGCGCGTTTATTTGAGAGAAGCAGCTGCAGCAAACGCGGTAGACTGAAGAATGAATTATGTCCCCTTTTCTTGAATGCGCTGCGTCATTCAAGTTCAATAAACAGAACATATAAATGCTAAATTTATCCTCTGCAGCGTTCAGAGATCGTGGGCACATCGACAATTTTTTTTTTTTTTCACTTTAATGATCAGAATCACTGCACAGTACTCCCGTTTAAGAGCACAAAACTAGAAAACCTGGAAATGTTATAAGAACACGGATGCCATCTTTGATTTGGTAGTCCAACTAGTTGCTCTGTGCTGAGTTCCCTTCTGTCGGTTTATCAGGCTGTTCCTATCAAAATCAGTCTAAAAGATTATGGGTTACGAATGTGACTTCAAACCGACGCGAAATATAAGCGAAAATGTAAAGAAACGATATCTTAACTGAACGCGCTGCGTCAGTCATATGAATGAAGCACACTTCTACGTGTGGACAGAGACAAAAAAAAAGTTGACGCACAGCTCGTGTTCATTTTCGTGATTGAACGCGTTACGATGAGGGACGTGTGAACCCATGCCACTTATTATCACTGCCACCTGTCACAACACTTCAAACGCCATGACAATTGGTTCCCTTATCAATTATTGCTCCATGTATTTGTTGGGGTGAAAATATAATTGAGTTGTAAAATCTGACTTCTAAATTTTAAAACCTTCTTCGTCCCGGGAAAACATCATGGGAACAGGTAAAGCGGGATATTTGCATGAATCATGTTCGCCATTGGGAAGAATTGTAATTAGCACAAGCGTAATGTATACCTGCTGATAATTGGTATTTGGAACTGAAATAGGTGTCCGTTGATCCACTGACATGCTATTCCCGTTTGCTATCAGACTTTTTTTTTTTTGTCCTTTCAGTTTTTTCTGTATTTGCCTTGTCTTTGTTCACTATTTCTTCCACTCCTATTCCATAGGTGCAATAAGAGCAATTTTTAGGAGATTTAACTGCCATATTTTAAGCGCAATAAATTTGGGCTCTATTAATAACATATTTCTTATATTTGAGTGTACAGCCTTAACTGTGAATTAAATTCCGTGACATCAAGTTTTGTGCGATCAAAGGTCAAAAATAGTCCAGCGCCCATTGAAGGTTTCTCTAATACAATTTAATCGAATATTCTTTCCATAGGAGTTATATTCACTTCTATTTAACTACGTACTATGCATGAAAAGTAAATCTTATTCCATATAATCTAGCTTCCCAAATCAAATCATATTGAGTTATGAATAACCGAGCTCTCTGCATCAAAGATACGTCCTATTTACTAGCAATTGAGCGTCGTGCACCGGGGCAAGTAGAATTCCTTACAAAATAAAACGAATTAATCGTACATTGCCAACACCCTTATCATTAATGTCAGTAAATTAATTCCTCTTCCTTGCTGCATACAGTTGTGAAATTGTATAGACCGTGAAAAAAACTTATTGTTGGAAAAATTTCGCTTAGTAGCACACTTACACATTGTTGGAAAATTGCTACCCGAAAAATTCCACGCTTAGCGAACTTATATGTATGGAAAATATACATCGATAAAAAAAGTGCTGAGTATGGCAAAAATGTGTGCTTGGAAAATTTCTATCTTCGATATATGTAGGCTGTAAAAGTTTAGGTCAAGTTGTCTGGACCTCACACATCAGCTAAGAAACCCACTAGAAATGGTTCGTGCTGCAGGAGTCGCCCACTGGAGCCAAAAGGAGTGTGCGGCTGCAGTCGAACACAGATTGACAGGGTGATGACGTAATATTGACGTAAGACCCAATGTGCAACTGCGTCCCTGAACCTAAAATCAGTCCAGTCACTATGGTGAAAGAATTACTGCCGCTCCCCCTCTCGATTTTTCCTCCTAGCTTGGGCTCGAACTTCTGCTCTCTGGATAGTGAGAGAATCAGCAACCTTGGCACCAAGCTAGGAGCGCAACCTAGTATGTATGAAAATTTCTATCGACGTAATACTTCTACGTATGGCAAAATTTATGAAAATTTATTGTCTACCATAAATATTCTATGTGCGGCAAACTTTCGTCTATGAAAAAACTGAAATTGTGAACACCTCTATCGTTGAGAAACGTATCATTTAGGGCATGTTCGATTGGGCACCAAAACTGAGCCTTTAATGTTTGGCTTGTTCGACACTCTGAACAGGTACGTTGGCTCCGATCCGTTGACTGAGTTACAGGCATTGACCCTTACTTTCCAAAATGCAAAAAAAAAATACCACAGCGATCGTAATCTTGCTCCGTACAATGGAGTTTTGAGCTGGCCCAGCGTAAACTCACTTGTAACATGACTCTAACTGGCAGAGCTAATGAGTCTGTCTAAAGCTTCCAGAAGTCAATCCTCAAAGGCTTAATTTCGTTGCCCATTCGAACTTGCCTTTGATGCCTAAAAACCACAGATTAACCACGGACGTATCATGGTCGCTACTGCTGGGAATTCAACTTTTCGCCAGTCTCAAGCATCATAGCTGGTGATTAACTCGTATAATTTAATCTACACTTGAGAACGGAACACTGAGAGTTAAAGTTCCAGAAAAGAGAGCTAATTACTGTAGAGTAGAGAATGTAAATAAAAGTACGCTACTCAAACTCTCTGTCCGCGCGTTATTCCTGTCTGCATTGTAGATGCAACTTGTTCTGTGCGAGCATTGCGCTGGTACAGCGCGGTTAAAGCTAAATGGCGCACTCTCAAACTAGCGTCTTTCACTCGAGGTCGCCATTAGGGCGTCACAAATATAGTGATGTCATCATGAACCAATAGCCACCCTCAAATCGCTCACGTGATCGTTGAGTATGGAGAATACCTCCTGCCAAGGCCGCTTCTTGTGTGCTTCGGTGCCGTCACAATAATTAGCGGCAACAGCGTCAACTAATAGTAGCGTTTAGATTGCTTACTTGCTCGTATATCTAATATGGAGGAAGCCTACAGTAATGATTGCTGAGGGCGCTGGCACACCAAAACAAGTTCAGCGAGAAGCTGGCAGGCTGACAGATTTTGAGTAGCACGCAATGCATTGAAGCGCGCACACCGAACTGGGGCAGTTGAGCAGGCCGCTGCCGCTGTTCGGTGTACTCGCTCCAATGCATTCCGTACTTCTCAAAAACTGCCAGCCTGCCTGCCATCTTCTCGCTGAACTGCTTTTGGTAGGCAAGCGCCCTTAAGAGTTGTGGCTGCAGTGACGTCACAATCAGCGGCATCAGCGTCAACCAATAGTAGCGCTTGGAGTGCTAACTTGAACGTACTTCTAACATGAGTGTGCCTCCACTAATGATTACTAAGAGTTGTGGGTTGCAGTGATGTCACAAGCAGCAGCATCAGCGTCAACCAATAGCAGCGCTTATACAACACACAGCTCACTTGATCCTACAGCGTGGAGTGTACCACCTAGCTGTCACGGCCGACTGCCGTTTGTTATTTACTGAACAGATGGCAGTAGAGAAGCTCGCTTAGGACACAATTTTATCCTACATGATTATGGATGCGAGAGCTAGCTACATACATGATTAAACTACACAATTACGTTTGATATAACTATATGAATTTTATGTGACGTATTTCCCAATCCCCTCTCCCCCTTCACCAAGTATAATAAATGGCTTAAATTTACTAATCAACGTTGAACACGTTAGCTTTTTAAATGGCGCCGAAACTATTACTATGCGAATAGTGTGTCGCATTTATTCGGTGAAGTTAGACATGCTAGCTTTGCAATTGAGACAAACTATTATTATGCTACTAGCGCATTTACCTGTCGACGTGGCAAATGGGATATATATAAACTAATTTTATGCAGATAGCGCACGTACCAATGGATGCTGAACTCATTGGATTTTTTCCGATGGGACTTGAATTAATTTTGTGGAAATTGCGCAGTTACCAGTTGACGTTGAATACGTTGGCTTGGCAGATGGGACGTTTAGTACGTGCGTCAGGATAGTCATGCAAGAGTTGGGAGTGGGCGTAGATGAAGGTCAGGTGGGGTTCGTTCACTTCGTAGCTCCTGACGTCCGTCTGGTCAATTGGCAGAGTCCCTTGGATCATTGAGATGTTGTTTACTTTGACGAGGTCGACGTAGAACCATTTAGCCCCATCCTCGCAGGAAACCTCCGTTTCGTTAGGTTTGTGCCCAAGACACAACTCGAAGAGGATGGGCATCTGTGCCTCGAATCTGACGGCCAGCAAACGGAAGCCTGGCAACGCGTCGCAAACGGTTCTGCCTCCTTCCAGGCCTGTAGCTGGAGCGTCCAGGCGGCGGTAGATGAGGTTGTCGGAGCCAACAAAATCCCTGGGATCTGCAAGTGACAGAGGTTCTGTGGGCTGAAGCAATCAGAATGTTCTGCCAACATAATACATTCGTAATTACCGACAGTGATGAGTGTACTACTACTTCTAGTAGACGTCTCGTTTAGTGGTACACTGCATGACCTGTGCCTGCTGATCCCTTGTATCATCTCTAATGCGTGTGATTTCATAACCGAGAAGCTACACTTGCGGTCCATAAGGGTCATCTACAACCAAATGGAGCATTGAGCGCCCCAGGACACCTGAGCGTAAAATTAAAACAGTAACAGCTGACTTGAACTCCTGCTGTCCCTCACGACTGAACACGGATCTTGGCAATAGATCCCGACACAGATAGCGCACAGTAGTTATGTATTTGGCGTACGGTAACCAATGACCGCTCCGTACTGATTTACAGCACAGTCGTGACTTACAGCTCGGTAGGTAGTGACCTACTTAGGACAAGTTCGATTGGGCGCTAAAATTAAACTTTTGAAGCTTAGATTTGCATAAACTCTAGTCAGGATCCTTGGTTTTGCCACTTCAAACCGTGTTGCAAGTGTTAGAGGCGACGGCATGATGTTGGGTCCGCTGAAAACTTCATTTACGAGCCTCTAGAAGCCTCAAGGCTACCCAATTTAAGGCCCATACTTGAAGCTCAATTCACCAGGCGCAACCAGCACACCTGGCGGCAGTATCGGGCAAGTCTACCCTTGCGTGCTGAATTCCGGCACTCGATCGAATGTGCCCCTATTCCTCACCGGTTCGAACGTAGTAGGTGTCATCCGGTTGCACGACGGGGGCGCTGGTGTAGATGTCAGCTGTGGTCAGGTGGCAGACGAACGTGTCGTACGCAGGGTGGACGCTGTAGGCTGAGCAGCCAGCCAGGGCACTGCACTCCTCCCTGCACTGACCTAAGGCAATACAGTGAACAGTATCGTCATTATCGACACTATCATATCCCGAAATAAAGCATCGAAATAGCTACACTACCAAAAGGGAGGGGCGCCGCAGCAGCTATGAAAACCGTGATTCAGCTCCTCTGTGGTAACTTCAAATTTTGTTAGGATGTTGCTGAACTCATCATCAAAAACTATCGCCCCGTAGAAACAATAACCATCGTCAGAGTATCATCATCGAAACAATCTCTGTAGTAGCAGTAATCATCGTCACTGAAATATTCGTCACGGCATTAATGATATTCTTGTAGTAAAATGAACCATCACCTTCCATCTATTTACTGTTACATGCTGCTCTTGCCAATATTTTCGTCCCTTTTAACTTACCAACATTTATCTACACAGCTTGAAACCTTGAAATTTACATTTATGCCAGTGCCAGTAAACTAGCCCAATTTTACTTCAGAATATGTTTACGATAGTACACACTCTGTCGTCCTTCCCGCTTGACAAAAAAAAATTAGCACCAAAAGAAAAACATTGCAATGCTTTTCCGTAATATTAATGGCATGGCGAGCCCGTATGGCCGGAATAATAATGCTGTAGAAGAACGAAAAGAAGAAATGGCGCAGCTTCTATTCATTCTGAATTTCCCTACAAAACTATCCCATTAAACTAATCCTAGCCGGACCCGTAGAAATTCCACGGTTGGTCAATGTTCTCACTTTGTAAAATGAAGCAACCCCAACCTAAGCTACTGTAACTCACTTGAATTCGACCTAATACAGATCCTCAACCTAACCTACCCCACCCCATATATAGCGCCTGTCTCTTAATCCTTACCAACTCTGTCTAACCTCAAGTTTGCTGCATACGGAAGTCAAAACATGGGAACGTTGCTCCTATCCTCTCCTTTACGCTGCTGTGTATACAGTTGCGGCTTATCTAATATTATTGTATTTAAAAAGTGCTTAAACTCCCAGCCGCTACAGCGAGGGCCACTTGCTCAGTTTCGAATCTCTCTGTGATTTTCTATTGAGTTTCAATTCGCAATTGTAGATACTTCGAATCACTCTACCTTAATAGATTCAGCCGTTTTCACCCGCACAGAAAGATGTATTGAGTGAACTGAAGCGCTTCCGCATTTCGACTCGTACGCAGGAGGCCTAACGTAGCCAGTGTATGTCAGACACAATATCAGCGGTGGACCTCGCAGATCTTTTACCAGCCAAGTTTTCGCCCTAGTATTTCATGACATAGCTAGATATATAGAAAGCACAAAGACCAATAGCTGAAGCAATTTCATCTCATTCTTCGGAAGTACTTTTCTCACTGCTTTCTTCTATATTTACACGCCTTCGCTAACCTTTGTTTCTCATCGTCTGAAAATATTATAATTTAGGCTTTCATATCTTAAACATTTTATTTTTATCGGTGAATTTGATGATTTCAATTCAGTATCGGGACTCGTGGCTACCTTGTACGTTATATGTGCTATAGCTTTTCTACAAAATGAAAATACAACAGACTCAGTGCTTTTTTTCAATAATTGATTCATGTCCCTGAAAGCGCTATTTCTGTCAGCTTGCGTGATTTCTTTTAACATCATCGTGCTTTCAGTTCAAGAATGCTCTAGAATGAAATTGTTCAGGACAGCTCGCTGCACCGTATTCTGGATACGATATGTCCCATATCTGGATCGTTATGCGACCTCAGTAACGTATTTTATTATATGAAAATTGGCACTGTACGTAGGTATGATAGATGTAAAAGAAACTTCATGTCTTCGCTTCGAAACTGGGTGATTTTTTTTTTTTTTTCGCTAAGAGCAAGCGAAAAAAGACAGATAGTAGTGAGCTTCCATCCAGAGAAAAGTTTAACTTTTGGCAAGTTAAATTTGCCCCTAGCTCATAGTGAAAAGCGTCACGGACAGATGCAGGGATGGACGGATGGAGCCTCAAGCAGAATTATAGCATAGATATTAATGTTTGGTTCACTGTAAAATTAATTATATTTAAGTATCCTCTGAGGAAGCCAGTAGGCAGTTTCAACAAGAAATCAGCAAGCAAGTATAAAAATCATTGTATCTATATCACAGTAGCATTAGAATGAACCCACTCCTCTATCTACACTAGGCCAGGAGAACTTACAGCGTGTTCGCTTCCCATCAATCTAGTCTGATTGGCGTTTGCTGAACTGCAAGTGCCAAGCGTTAAAATCGCAAGGCTGGATCACTCTCACACGTTAGCGTTAGTAATGAACCGATTAGGGTGCCCGCACACACAGGCAACGCGACGCGACGCGATCCTAAGCGATATTAAAAGACCCCGCACACAGAGACAACGCGATGCGATCCATGGCTATCGTATGCAATGTTGAAAGACCCCGCACACAGAAGCAACACAAAGCGATGCTCACGGACGCTGAGGCAGTTATTGATGTAATTCATTCTTTAATTATTAGAAGAAATTGCTTTAAATATTAACATATTAAAATAAACATTCACAAAAATTTTCTTGCATTACTACTATCCAATACTCCAATTTTTTTCTGCTTGCTGCCTCATTTATAAAACCATCAACTTTGTATTAAATAACCGTTCCTATGTTTATATTTTGGGAGGAAAATTTCTACCAATGCAAAACAATCGCCTGGTGGTGCCAAAGATTTTGTGACAATGGCGGAATATATAAGTATATATCCTTATATAATAAAACGCTTCATGTATTTATTTATGTATTTCGTGTCGGCATCTGAAAGAAAAAGGCGAAAAATAGGCCAGGTTGCAGATTTCATAATCAGTTGCGTTGCCATTGAGATCGATGACCAGTTTCAGAAAATGGTGAAATTGGGATCCTTATCGCTTGGTCTGAATGAACTTCTTGCTTGAAACACTTCTTCAAATCGAAGCAATATAAATGCAGCTTCTGAAGTCTGCTTTTATAACTTTTTTCACAGAGGTCACGACGTATAATTTCGGCAGGTGGTCAACGAAGCACTCTGGAAGTGATGAATTTTCACGGGCAGTAGACAGTCATTTCTTCTAACACTGTCTTTCTTATCTGACGGAGCAGTTTTCTCTTCATATGCCAAAATTTCAGCACTTCAAGTGAAGCAGTTATTTGAGTTGGAATGAAGGTGTCAACGGTACCATTGCTACGGAGCGCTCACATTGTATATAAGCTGCCATTTTGTATAAGTTTTGTTGAAGTGTTTTGCTCAAGATTTCACTTCTGCCTGTCAACATAAAAAGACCTAAGGATAAGAGCACGACAGAGGATCAATAAAAAAATAAAAAAGCAAGTAAGTGAAGAGAAGATTGCGCACCGGCCTATAAGAATTAGGCAAACATGTTGATTATTGCGTGAATTTTTTCACGCATGGGTCTACTAGTCCTTGTATTTATGTATTGATTTTATTTGTTTCGTGTCCGCTCTTAAGGAAATAGGCGCAAAATAGTCCAGGTTGCAGATTTTGTAATTAAGTTACATTTTCATAGAGATCGATGACCAGGTTGCAGAAGATGGCAAAACCCTTTATCTGCATGCACTTCTTGCTTGACACACTTCTTGAAACCGGGACAATATATATGCAGTTCTGAAGTCCGATTCTCTGACTTTTTTCTCTCAGGTCACTACGTATACATTCGGCAGGTGATCTACGGAGCACTCACGACGGGCAGTAGACAAATACAGTATTTCACGGGCAGCAGAGAATTATCTTTTAGCTTACTGCCTTTCTCTGAGAGAGCATATTTCGCTTCAGAGGCCTATTTCAGCACTTCCATGAAGCAGATATTTGAGTAGGGAAAACAGTATCTTACATACGGTGCACTCACATGGCATGTATATAAATAAGCTGACTGGACTTGCATTCAAGTTTATTGCTGTGTTCTACTCAAGATTTTGCTTCGGAAGACGAACATTTAATTAATAAAGAGGATATGGGAACGTATAAGAAAAACGAGACTACTACAGTCTCATGCACGAACGAAGGCGATAGACGTTTTATACCAATGGAGAGAGAAAAAGATGAAGCGCATTTGCGACACAGTGACAAAAAAGATTGAAGCAGAAAGATTACAGAAGGGAATTTGAGCTGCGAATATGCGTGAGCGGGAAAATGTGAAAACGGCATGTCAGAGAAGAGAGCAAGAATATCGATTATTGCGTGAATTTTTTCACTCACGGGTCTTCGGGTCATTTGCATGCAAGCATACATTTGTATCTGTACTACTGTTCTATCTGTACTCTTTCCGGCTTGCGCAAAAAAAAAAAAATCTCCCTTCTCGCACGTTGATGGCACCTTGTTCCTACGAAAGGATGGATTGCTATGGGCTCACCGCTCGGAGTAACTTTCGCGAATTACTACATGTGCCACGTGGAAACACAGTTATTAGCAGTCATATCTCTAAGAAACCTACAGTATACCGCCGATACATGGATGACTGCTTTTTGGTCATCGACAGCAGCCAGTAACGTCAGGAATCCAAATCTCTATTGGAAACCTCCTGTGTACTCAACTTCACACAAGAGCTAAGTGTCAATAATAAAATCAATTTTCTGGATGTTTCAGTCGACGGCAGCACCAACCGTTTCATAAGATCACTGTAGGAGAAACTAGCCAGCACCGGAATATATCTCAACACTAAAAGTGGATGCCCACACAGAGGTATAAAAATAACACCGTCAAAGCATTTATTTACCGAAGCTATAAAATATCATCCACCTGGAGTCACTTTCATCAAGCTGTGAACAAGATCAAGCACTCATCAACAATGGCTACTCCAACCACCACTTCAACGCAATCCTACGAAACTACATCGATAACGCTCTAAAAAAAACAATGAAAGCAACACTATTACGAGTCCAGGAACCACCCACACCATCTTCTATGAAAATTATATGTCAAAAGCTTACCGAACGGATGAGCGTATACTGAAGAACATCATAAGAATCAACACAAGATGCATAAATGCAGCAGACAGCCTAAAACTTTGCATATACTATAAGAACTGGAGACTGTAGGCTCCAGAACCCATTATACATAGGCATGACTACAACCACACTATCCCGACGGTTAACGCTACGTCTGAATCCAGGAGCCCCCAAAATGCCCATGCAGCAACACCACAACTTAAGCTTGACACGGGAAATGCTCGTAACAGGCACGAAAATACTACAGCAGCAGAAAGACCACCAGCGCCTGCAAATAACAGAATCCCTCTTCATTCGAAGCCTGCAGCCCATTATCAACAGGCAAACCACTGGAACACACCGGTTATTGAAGCTACATGGAGAACTCAGCGCATGGATCAGCAGCTGCACCAACAATCAGTTGGACAGCCACCATAGCCCATCAACCAATCACCGACGTGTCCGTCAGTCTGCTTGCGCTCCAAAATCTATTTTTATATGCCAAAATTTCCACGAACTCAAATTTTTTCTCAACCACTCAGCGCACTCGCCATACAGTCAACTGTCTGAAGATGACCGATGCTCGGTCGAAGCGTGCCGCAAGAAGCTCATAAGGTACAGCAATAGAAAATGCCACGGAGAAGCAGCAATACCAGTACGAAGCACTGAACACTGGACAATTATTTCACCTCACCGAAGACAGAGAAACTGCTTTTAAGCTGAGACAGTTGGAAAAACTTAATAAAGATAGAGTAAACCTAAAATTCGGCTTTGTTTTTAACCAAACATCAATAAATGCATATATACATCACGTTTTGGTAGTAAAATTGTGCTGGTACAAAAAAATTGCCTGGTGTTGCCTAGGAGTTGTGACGCTACTACAGCAGTATCGCTCCTTATTGCGTCGCGTCGCTTCAATGTGCGGGGTGGTGGTGGTGGGGGGGGGGGGGTTAGGCGATACTCTACATAGAAAAGACTGGGAAGTAGGGCTGTCACATCGGCCCAAATCTCTTGGTGTTGCCTCGTGTTTCCTATGTGTGCGCGGTCACTATTTAATCTGGTAGGAAATAACTGAACTACAAACGGATCCACTATGTTGAGCAACGTTTGACAACATTGCGTCGCCTCTGTGTGCCGAGGTCAGAATTTCCGTTAATGGAAAAGTACGGTCAGAAGCAAAATAGCCTCGCGTCACCTCGCCCCTGGGTGTGGGCACCCCTACGCTTGAGGTGGTCAGAAACTTTTGGTCAAGCGGGTTTCAAGCCGTCTCACACGTAATTTGTTTGATCCTGATGCTCGAAACCTAATCCAGGCGGCAAATCCAACATTTAGGACTGAAATTTCTGCTTATTCAATTAGAGCCTCTCCTCCCTCTCGAATTACAGGCATTTAACCGATGTTAAATGGATAAATAAAACCATATACCTAAATTGAACTTGCAGAGCAAAAAGAATATGCCCTAAATCTTTTGCAAAGGACTTACATTTACGGGCGACATGGACGACTTCATCAACCAAGGTGAGATTCACAGCTCTGCCTACGATACCCGTGAAAAGGCCTGCCCTGAAGACAACATCCGTCGACACCTCCAGCCTAGTGCAGTGCGCGGCTTGGAAGAGCAAGAGCAATGTGGTGCCGACGCCGAAGAGTTTGTGTTTGTTCTCTAGTAATGCCATTGCTACAGTCTTGCAATGAAAGTACTTTAGGGTAAAATTACAACTAAGAATACTCTCAAAGTTCACAAGTGAATGCAGCTTTTGAAAAGGCATTATGCTGATAACCTGGTGGTTGATGCACACGAGTGAATCAAAAAGAAGACAGCCACTGAAAAGAGAAATCAGTATTGGTTGTCTGGAGTCGATTCAGAACCGCCACTGTAATCACGCCAAAGAACTCTTAC
The DNA here is from genome assembly GCA_001587735.2 of Parhyale hawaiensis. Taxonomy (NCBI): domain Eukaryota; kingdom Metazoa; phylum Arthropoda; class Malacostraca; order Amphipoda; family Hyalidae; genus Parhyale; species Parhyale hawaiensis. Next base: position 4,250,498 of record LQNS02278124.1, on the reverse strand, counting down.
AAAACTGAAGGTTTGTAATTTATTGTCAGGATCGGCTTTCTGTCGTGTTGGCCTACAGGCGTTTAAGTCAGCTGTTTATGGCATTTTGCTGCATTTCCCTTAGCAGCGTTTTGGGCTCCCCGGGATTAAAAATGCTTTATTTAGGTTGCATTACCTGTCCGTGGGAGCTCGAGCGTGAAGTTTTAATAATAATAATAACAACTAGCTGCGCCCGTGGAAATTCCACGGTTAGTAAATGTATTAACCTGAGGTAGCGCTGTTATGTCTTAGTCACCCCGTCTGAACTACGGCAACGTCTTCCGTTTAATCCAGTCTATTGCTAAGCAGTCCGTCTACCTTACACTTCATCTAATCTTTCCTAGTATTTTGATTTCACTATTGAATCACTCATTCGTTTTTTCAGCAAAGCATTCTCAGTTGTGTTTTGATGAGGACATAGAAATACGACAGTACGTCTTACAATCTTGTCTTAACCCTTTTTCTACGAAAATTCCGCTCTTGCTATGAGGTTCTAAAAGAAGCTTATAGAAGTCAGTATCATTGTAGTCACTGGAGCTCACCTACAGTTTAGTTCAGTCGTAAATAAAATACTATCACTAAGTTCAGATGGGTTGTTAAGTATGTTGTCCAAATTTCCAGAGAAAGAAACAACGCACTGGTTTTAATAATCAAAACGTTGAAGCGGCATCCCAAAATGCCGTCAGTACTGAAAGGGTTAAACATTTGTAATCGATTCTAAGCTCTGTTTCCACAGTTAACAGATAACTTAGCCCTCGATAGGGTTACACGTTCCAGTATTTTGTCGGCGAATCCGGCTTCTCACTTTTTTGAAACCAGTGGATACCAATCAGTAGCCAATCATTTTTATGCTTTATTTAAGACGATAACTATATCCTTATACGGCTATTTTTTATGTAAACAAATTTCAACCATTGGTAGAAAAACGCAAAATAAATCGATTTTTACGAGTGATAAAATGCCCAAAACTCCTTAGTTTTCGAGTTATAATGACTTAAATAAATTTGAAGCTTTAAGTATTTTACTACGTGCGCGCCAATGTTAGCGCTAGTTTTGAAAGTTCAGCACGTTTCCGACCCCACCAAAGCAGCTTACGTTATTTTTACAATAAAAAGTGCAAGTATTTCATGGTTAGGAAAACTATCTGAAGTTTCACACTTAGCATTTAACGCAATCACACTACTTTATGGCGGACACTACGTCGTCGGAGTTTACATCCGTGTGGCTTCCGAAAAAAAATTTAAAAATGCAAGGGCTGCTACCACCAGATTTTGGACCTTGTGTGCAATTTTCAAAGTGGCTCGTGCAACAGCGAAGAAGGGACCCCAAGATGAAGCGTATTTTACTCGCGAAGGGGTTTTTAAGATTCACAATAATTATCGAGTTCAAGCTTAATATTAATAATTCCCATGTCATTCGCCCAAATAATCGTCACCATCGATTCAACGTAAACGCATGGGCGGGAATGTGGTCGGAAAACGTGCTGAACGATCAAATTTAGCGCTTACATCGGCGCGCACGTAGTATCCTACTTAAAGCTTTAAATTTCTTCAAGTCATTTTAACTCGAAAACTAAGGAGTTTTGGGCATTTTGTCATCCATAAAAATCGATTTATATTGTGTTTTTCTACCTATGGTTGAAATTTGTCCGCATAGAAAGGACTCCCGGTATAATAAAATCCTTCGTGTATTTATTTATTTCTTTCCCCCCTCTCTCGGGAGCATAGGATGGGCCAGAGGGTTAGGTTAGTTTAGGTTCGTCCATCCTATGCTATGGGGCCAGGCGGACAGACACAAATATATACAGTGCCTAGACATAAGTATTTGCACAACTCTATTTTTTATGTATTTTTTAAAAATTCAGGGTCAGCTTTAGGATAATTAGTGCCGGAAGTTTAAATAATGTATAAATAATGGAATATTGAAACAGAACAGCCAAATGTGCACTTATAACAAGAAAATTTAACTCAAGTAAAAGTAATGAGGGACAAAAGTATTTGACCAAAATAAATATGTTGAATCTTTGACATTTAATAGTATAATTTGAATAAATTAGTTTGGAAATTATTCTAGAACGTTCACGAAACGTCTCGAAACAAATGCAATATAAACACACCCCAGCCGGCTCAATCATTACCTCTCTAGACCTAGTTGAAGTCGCGCACACTCTCACTACAATGCCGAAAGTTAAAAAAATCCCTGAAGCTACTCGTAAACGGATAATTCAACTTCGTAGTGAGGCATTAACTTACAGAGTAATTGCAGAACGTGCCAATGTTCCTTTTTCAACGGCTGGAGCAATAGTCCGCAAGCATCAAGAGGCTGGGGCGGTCTCCAACCTGCCAAGAGCTGGAGCTCCGCGTAAGATCATGGGTCGTCCTCGGCGCTACATGCTACGTAAGGTGACTAATGACCCCATGACAACTCTTGCTGACCTTCAGAGTGAACT
>LQNS02278124.1:4190114-4209444 GCA_001587735.2 Parhyale hawaiensis | reverse complement strand
CCGTTAACAGGGTTCTGGGCTCTGCCCCGCCGGAGATCTCGCCCGACGAGGCGGTCCTCTCCCGAGCGGCCCGTTCCACTCTGTCACAGTTGCGCTCGGGTTTCTGCTCTGCCTTGATGTCTTACCGGCATAGGATCGGACTGGCGGATTCCGACTCCTGCCCCGAGTGCCACCGCGCCCCCCATACCGTAAACCACCTGTTTGAGTGTCCCGCCCACCCTACCGCCCTCCTTCCTACATCTCTATGGGACAGCCCTCTATCTGTGCATGACTTCTTGTCTTCCCTATCTTCCTTCTCATACCTTCCGCCACACGCCCGACCCCCTCCGGAGCCGCCCCCTACGTAACTACAACAACAACAAGGAACAACGCTATTAATATTATAGATGTTAGGGTAGACAGATATTATTGAGTTTGGAAAGAGTTCATCAGGGTTGTGTGACGGGCGTTGACTTAGATGGGGTATTTTACTTTACATTAGAAGAGCTGCATTCGGTTAAATTCGGGTAAATTGCAATAGCGTTACGTGCACTTGGAGTGGTCTCGTTCATTTTGGTAGGCATAGACTTCAGTCAGCCGCGGAATTTCCACGGATCCCGCCAGTAACGTATTATCTAGCATACAGTAAATACACCTTGCGAGGTATTCCTTTTGGAGTTCTGGTAATGAACTGAGCCGGTGAGAGATTATTAATGCCTCCGCAGCACATATTACTTTGCTGTTCTTCACACTACCAGATCGTCAAATATTCTATCCTTGATTACCTTGATGATACTTCGGACCAGGTTCAGGTGACGTTACGCACACCGTCCATCTTGTGCAGAGGTGATGCTGCAGTCTGTGACCAGCGGGGTGGCTAACAGCGAGTTATCCTTACAGTTCACGTAGCCGCTTACAGCAGGTTTATCTGGCACTTTCAGTAAGCATGCGTCCAGTATGTTTTTAAATTCGCAGTCTCTATAGCGGTGACATTTCTAATGTGACATGGCATTATGTTTAATAATTTGCCCCCCCTCCCCGGACCTCGAAACTATTAGAATACTTTGTAGTTATTGCATCACCACCAGTTTTGATCGGAATTCACACTTCACAAGTGCGACCAATACGGTCTAAGTGTTTGGCCTGGATTCGCCCATTGACGCTGACAGTAATTCCTTCTCAAGGCAAAATAAATAAATGCATCCACTGCATGCGAAATTGTGTATGATTGTCTTCATTATAGTAAAGTTAATTAAAGTGTATCATTTTTATGCCTGTAGGGAGCCCATCACACACTTGATTAAATCTAAACAAAAAATACTTAATTAATATTGAAAAGTATGAAGTGTGAGTAGTTATCTTAAACAATATTTCAAGTAACTCATCTTTTTTTTTTTTATTCATGCTAAGTGCAAATTAAGCGTTGTGCCCGACATAGGTGATGTATAAAATTTTTAGCACAGTTTTAGAATGTTGCCGCACATAAAGTGTCGCTTATTACAAAGGGAAAATGTGGAATTGTCTTCAATTGTTAAAATATTATTTATTTATTCATGAGAGGAGCCCAGTTGACCGATAACCGTCGCCTAATGTTCTCTGAAGGCTTTATAGGGCTACACCAGCGCAACAAGCGATGCCTTATGGTATTTTAGGATGAGATGTTGCCTGCATGTGACCGACAAGAATAAACTATGTGTCGCGCGCTCTGGGTTGCGTCGGTGGGGGCAGTAGGCTGCTGTACCCGACGTTGCGTTTTTTCGTGTAACAAATTTGTTGCGTCGCACGTCGCTTGCTACACTGGTGTGGCTGGGGCCTAAGGCGTACATTGCATCTTCAAAGAATTTGTCAGCTTTTTCAAATAAACTGTTAGAATGGTTTAACTACCTCTTCCCTACTCAACAACGTTCTGCTGCCTATGAAAAGCTTAACTTGCCTACACAACTAATAATCAGTAAGAAAGATATCAGGAGCATATGAAGCAGGCTACAAAATTTCATAATTCAAACTTTGCAACGTTTGGATTGAAGTTTAGAAGCGTGGGGCCGTGCATTATCCTGAAGCAAAATTGGGCATTCTCTATTCACTAATCTGTGTTTCCTCTCTTTCTTCTTTCATACGGTAAGCTGAATTTCTTAACAATACAGTATAGGATGTTGCTGGCATTATTTTTCCTCGCTGGCAAAGTGAATAATGAATAGCCTCGTTTGCAGATACGATGTTCATCAACTTTCAATTTTAGGGTGCAATGATGATTTCTTGGTTTTCGGCTGTTCTTCGATTACTCCCCTAACTCTGAGCATTTCTCAGTCCTCTTATTATCATGAATTATTATTAAAACTTCACTCCCGGGTCACCACGGATAGGTAGTACAACCCAAGTGAGGCGCTTTGCAACACCGGGTAGCCCGAAATACTACTACAGAAAACCCAACAAAAAGCCATTAACAACTGACTCAAACGCCTGCAGGCCAATACGACCGGAAGCCGATGCCGGCAGTGAATTCCAAACCCCAACAGACCAGGCCACGAAGCAGCGACTGAACTGGCGAATTCTGCATCTAAAGGGCCCCATACACGACAGCAATTTCAACCGCAACCGATCTGTTCAATCTTTCTCAGTTGAATCGCAGTTCTCTGTTGTTAACTAGGTCTGACCTCGACTCTGATGACCTGGCGACTGTAGCATTATTCTTAGAGGCAGATAGAAAACGTAAAAACGATCGAAGTGGTGTAAGTCGGGGCTTCATAAAAGGAATAAGTTATCTCATAATATTTTTTGCTATTTTATTTGAGTATTCTTTACTTTTCACTTTCCATACGCATGGAAGCTCATGGTACATCGCAGTTATTTCTTTTAGAAATTCTTCACAGTACACGTCCGTTTTTAAAGCAGTAAACAATTGTGAAGAGCACAATATTAACGTCACGCACGGCCCACAACTCAGGCACAATTGACAAGCTCTGGTCGTTTCTGCCCATACACCACCGCAACCACAACCACGACTTTAAGCTCCGCCCACAAAATATCAGAAAATTCTGATCGACAGCAACCGCGACCGCGACCTGCAAATCGCGGTGGTGGTTGCGGTTGTTGGAGCTTATACACGGGAAATTTGGTTGCGGTTGGAGACGCGGTTGCGGTTGGAAGTTGCTGTCGTGTATGGGGCCCTTAACAGTCTCCAAAGTGAAAGAGTGTTCTTATCTTATCGCATGTATTGAATCTTCCCTGCCACAATATGTTTGGGCATCACGCACCCAAGGGTCCCGAGTGCCTTCTCCGCAGGGGATGTTGCAAGTTTCCGCAGTTCCTGCTGATGAGGTTAGTTTTGTAATGTTAGGTAGGCTCTCAATACTTCCCCTTCTGTTTCGGGAGGTGGGCTGCTGATCGAGGTGGCTGACCTATTCCCGCTAGACTTCTACCGTCTTGTATTTCGTTTCCTTCCCCTGTGCGGCGCAGCTGAGCGAAAGCGTTCAGCCGCGCCCGGGGGTTGGAGATGGTCAACTTGCGCCTTTTTCCTGTCAGTAGCACACTGACCACTCTGAGACCTACCGGCAGAAAAGCCGAGACAAAAATCAAGGACAATTTAAAACGCGCCCTAGTGGGTGCACGAGCCTGTGGTTAAACACAGGAATAGTTCGGCGCGATATAGGCAGTGTGCCACTGAAGCGCTAGTAAAAACTTATACTACTACTACTACATCAGATGTATTGAGTCGATGCTAAATGGTTCTGTTTCGTGCCGGCCGAGAAAAGACTATATACATGTACAGCACATGTTAAGGTGCGCATTTCTTTGAATGGCATGACGTTGATGTGGAACAAATTAATCTCTCTTGTTAATATTTCCAATTTTTCCAAGTGTCGAAAAACATCTGAGCGAGATGTCGGGGATATGATATTCCACAGACCGTTGTTTCTTTTACCCACAGAGCATTTAATTCCTTGGGATGAATGACTGATTTTGGTCGCTCTCCTGGTTCGTTTTTAAAACTCCCACATCCTAATAGTAATCTTTATCTTTTACATCCTAATCGTAATCTTTATCTTTTACATCCTAATCGTAATCTTTATCTTTTACATCCTAATCGTAATCTTTATCTTTTACATCCTAATCGCAATCTTTATCTTTTACATCCTAATCGTAATCTTTATCTTTTACATCCTAATCGTAATCTTTGTGCAGCTTTCTTGTCAACAGAATCGTTGTCAAAAGCCCACTCGATGTTACGAAGAGCTTATTATTTTGACTTATTTTTTCTTGATATGTATGAAATATTTAAACTTTTCCGTAAGTTGTAAAAACATAACTTGCTTGATTTAGTGAAATGTTTGTGGAGATTTCTGAAGCTAATTATTTAAACACCGTCATTCATTTGCCAGAGTTATTATGCTTTAGGGAACGGCCGATTCACTGGTGGTTTCTCAAAAGGTCACATAGCTAGCTGTGGAAAAGTGCCGCCTCCATTGTTCCTCTTACACGCTTGTGCCTCCACCGACCCCACCAAACAAACTGCCGCCTCTAACTGACCAAGCAGGCGGCAGTAGCCATAGAATCTAAACAGGAGCCGAGCCACTTCTCCACGGGCAACCCTCATCGTTATGGATTCGATTTATGCGTCAACAATGATCGCGTGATAGCTTGCATTCATTACGAATGTATTTGTCGTCGAGAATAGAAGTTAAACCATTCGCCGTAAGTCGAAAAGAAGGCCTGACTAAGAATATCCGCAATCACGAAGAGAAGTTGGCACATAGACCGTAAAATCGGGGAGGGCGAATATTTTCGTTGGCGAAAACTTTTCGTCGCGTTATAACGGACAACTATTTCGGACAAGACAGACCTTCAGACCGTGACTGTAGCGATTTGCAGTTATTCCTAGTAGTAAATTTTATTGTGGTCGGTAACTTAGAAGCTCAGCGACTACATATATGCTTCTGAAACACTGGCATGCTCCACTGTAAGAACACCTAGCATTATGAGCGAACGGTACTAACGTTCAATGTGTTTCGCTTCAGCACAAGTATTATGATACTTATTGACAACTTATAAAGACAGTGAAGCTTCAAAATATATCGTCTTAATTTATTTCATTCTCTATCAAGACGTATACTTTATATTTAGTCACCCTTAAAAATTTTTTTATGTTATCCTGCGCATATTCTTTAACTGGGAGTTAAGTCGAAATTAGGTCTAATTTGTTGAGTCTCACCTAGTATCCTATTCTTAAGCTGGTGCACGACTCGATGTAAATCTAATTTGTTACTAGTTTGGGTAGCATTTTTATTCTTGAATCGAGGCGGGCCTGCTGCTTACCTGTAGAAGACTGCGTGAACTCTACGATCTTTTATCGCACACGAATTATTCAGCACTACAGAAAACATTAGCTCATTGTTTATTGATGTTTGCCGACACTCATGCAATCGTGACGTTAATGCAGCTGAGAGAAGAGGAATAATATATTACTCAGAGGCCGAGTTCACCCAACATTCATACCAACACGTTCGCTCAGCCACTCGTCCGAACGTGTTACAAGCTGTGCCCGAGAAATAGCAGAAAAGTGTCTTTTTTGCTGAGTTTTATCTCACATCAAATTTGGAGAGTTATCCGAAACTTGTCTAGTAAGAATTGTCGAGAAAACTGATGAAATAGTTAACACTTTATTTTTCTGTGGCGTACTCAATGTTGCGCTGACGATGACTCTAGAGAACATTGGGGCGAGTGGATGAATGAACACGTTGAGGGGCAAGGCGTGTGAAGTCGATTTTACGAAGTCTGCTGGTGTGTAGCGCACTGGAACAAAATTCACTTAAATACTCACTGCCTCAACATATCAAAAGTTAATATAGAGCTGTGCCTAACGCTCCCTTATGATACCTTATGCTGACTTACCAGTCATCACCACCACTTCATTACTACACCGTAGGTGAAGTAAATCATATTTAGCCTTACCTACATAATGTTAACCAAAGTGACCACTCCCAACCTTACATGTGATACATATATCCGAACCTGGTCTTCATCCAACATCGCATAACATATTTTAACTCATTAACGCATTTGCCCCTTTTTTCTGGATGGTATTAATTAATAACACAATTCTTTCGAGAATTATAGGGGTAGTTTATGCGCTAGCGGATGAACCTAACTATGTAAGCATGAGTACTGTTATGCTGACATAGGCTTCGTTCGTTTTTTCACCTGTTCGCACGTCAGTGGGTTGCCTAAAAAGTAAAAACTTCAACTGCGTTAATTGTCTACAATGCCGCTTAAGAGATAAGTCCCTGGTATTTATTTGTGGTTAACTGATTACATTACTTGCTGCATTCTATTATTACAAAAGCAGCAGAGCAACAGGAGCAGGTTAAGTTAGTTCAGGTTAGGCTAAGTTTGTTCGATTTTAATCGAACAGCCTAGTCTTCACTAGAAAACATAGCACCAATGTGACTGTTACCAACGTCAGCATAGCTGGTAATATCGTCTCAGGAAGTTAAAATAAATAAGCTCATGGCTAAAACTTATTAAAATTAGACGTTTCGGGACCTGATCCCATCATCGGTATATCTGAAACAGAGACAAATCGATCTTTATTCCTACTATATAAGTACAAATTCACAAAAGAAAGAAAAAACTAATTAAAATAAATAAGAAAGTAAAATCTAGCTTTTCGCCATAAACAGGGGATGGGAACTATTTTGGTGAATAAGAGGTGCGTTTTCTTTTAAAATGTACAAGGAATCTAAAATTCCGAGGTCGGAAGGGTCATGACAAGAACGTAAAATCCTAAAATTTGACATTTGTACTGGACTATTGCACTGTTTACTATGCAAGCGCACGGAAGAGAATGACGGCGATGCTAGCACGCTACCACTACGACTGCTTCTTCTACAGTACATATGCGGCTTAAATACTCTCGTCCAAAGCGTACGACAACTGCTACCAATGTAGCTCGATGCACATTGTGCACAACTGAATTTATATTCAATTTTTAACCGATTTTTTTTGTGAATTTTTACTTATATTGTAAGGATAATGATCAATTTGTCTCTGTTTCAGATATACCGTTGATGGGATCAGGTCCCGAAACGTCTAATTCTACTAAGTTTTAGTCATGAGCTGATTTATTTTTAACGTCCTGAGTATGCTAACGTTAGTAACAGTCACATTGGTGTTTTGCTTTTAAGTTCGAGTTTGGTTCAAGTGAGGTTAGTTTAAATGATTTATGTTTATGAGTGGCTAGTCTAGATTAGCTTATAATACGTTTAGGGGAGTTTAGTTTACATAATGTCTGTTTTAGGGAGGCTTGCTTACAGTAAGTTACGCTAGGGTACCATTGTAGATTTTTTGCATTTACTACAAAAATATATTTTTGATTGAAAGTATCTAGAAACAATGCAATAGAATAGATAGCTGGCAGTAGACGGACCAACAGGCCCATTCCCAGAGAGCAGCCGAGACTTACGCCCCGGCCCTCTATGAGCTATTGCCATCAGTTCAGAGACATGGGGACTTCTATGAGAGAAAAAGAGAAGGAGAAAAAAATTATAAACTCAGGCAAGGAATTGATCGCGCAAGCACAATTAAATGCTGCTGATTCGGGAAGCTTGGAGAACGTTTGTTAGTCGTGGCATGAAATATAGATTATGGTGGCTTAGAAGCTTTGGTCGTTAGGAGTTTGCTACTCCCGGAGGGGGAGCTCGTAACTGTGGAGGATGTTGCTCCCAAGAAGCACAAAATTTTGTTGCTATAGTATTCGCCTCTATACATACGCTTACTATTTAACCCTTTTTCTACGAAAACTCCGCTCCTGCTATGAGGTTCTAAAAGAAGCTCATAAAAGACACTATCATTGTAGTCACTGGAGCTCACCTACAGTTTAGTTCAGTCGTAGATAAAATACTATCATTAACTTCCGACGGGTTATTAAATGTGTTGTCCAAATTTCCACAGAAAGAAACAACGCAATGGTTTTAATAGTCAAAACTTTGATGCGGCATCCGAAGATGCCGTCAGTACCGAAAGGGTTAACTAATTAATGTTGCTTGCATTGACATCACGAGCAGCTTGAGAACAGGCAGAGTAGTAGTAGTATAAATTTTACTAGCGCTTCAGTACCACACTGCCTATATCGCGCCGAACTATTCCTGTGTTTATCCACAGGCTCGTGCGCCGCTAGGGCGCAGAAATTGTCTCATTTTATATTAAAAAGTAGTTATACGGGGGAAATTACGTAGATGAGGAGTAGTTCCGGTACAGTACATATGCGGCCTACCTCAGTGGGCTTTCAACGTCAAGTTAGATTAGGTTAGGTTTGTTAGAGAAGGTTAGGTTAGAATAGGCCCAATCTCAGGTAGGCCACATACTGTACCGGCATCAGTTTCAAATTTTTTTGTTCTTCATTCCACTTCAGAGTTTGCTCAAACTCCTCTTTTCCTGTAGGCCTTTGAGAGTCTTTTTTTTTTTACTGCTAGTGGAAAATTGCAAAGTAGAAAATTGTTCACCCGAAGGCATGGGGAGAAAAGCTGGTTGTGTGGTGAAACAAAAGTTGCACAGTGTGCACGTGGCTTTTGGTTTGTTCATCTATCTGTGATGTGCCCCTAGAAAAACCTCATACGAGATCATATATATTGATGCACTGATTCTTTCGGGATTAAATTTATTTCCTTCTTCATGAGCTCGTGCTAAGTCTTTCGTTCGACTCTTACTTTTCTTTCCCGAATTGCTGCATGGGTCCACGGACATTTAGAAACCTTTGTGCGCAGTAGTTCGAATTTTTTCCAACTCTATATATTGGCTCGTCAAAGTAGATTTGAGCCAAGACCTTCTCCCCCCCCCCTGCCCATGTTAAGCCAAGACCGCGACCTTTGACCCTTCAATATTGTTACCATATAACCATCATGCACGTTTGTAGATATTGTGAAGCCCCCTCATAATTTACTACAGTCCCCTACCTATCCGCTCTCCACTTAATGCAAAGTGCCTGGCGCTGCCACTGACGGTTATGGGGGAAATCTTTAAAAATAAATATAAAAGTTGAAGAAAATTATTTAATGTGACTACTGTTCACATGGATGCGCAGTCCTTGAAATGGTTACATCCAGTGATGAATCTAATTCTCAAGATGAAAAAAAACACCAACATGGCCACAATCTTAGTTAAGCACAGCCGTTTCGGGAAAATGAAACTTCTTAATGACCGATTTCTGAAAATACTGACAGTAAGATCATAAAAACTGTTTAAGAATAAAAAGCAATCAAATCTAACCTGGCAACCATAAGAATGATACCAATTTGCAATGATACCAAAAGATTCGAATTGGTCCTCAAACTAGGATTTCCTTTTCATCATCACCAAAATTTAGTAATTTATGCCGCTTGACAGTAAAAATAGCTTCTTAAATTTTCTTGATGATCCATCCGCCCGATGAACACAGAGACAACTAGAACGCCTCGTGGCGTAAGACTATCACACTCGATGGGGGGACAAATTCAACGCCGACATTTTTCAATGCCAGCTTACTCTGGAATTTTAGCATATTTCATATCACAGTCAACCTGCTTGACTATCTGAAAAAGCTTAACTCTTTCTGCCTCTTTTTGGAAGGAGTTACAGATTCGATGCCGTCATTTTTTATGGCCAGCTAACTCAAGATTTTTGCCATTTTTCACATCTCAGTCAACCCACCTGACTGATGGAAAAATTATTATTACCATATGACTCAACTCCTTCTGGCTCTTTTTGGGTGGACAGACAATAAAATTTCTCGCCATCTTTTTTTAGCATAGTTCACATCTAGGTCAACCCAAGAGACTCCCTGTGAAAAATTATGAACATTGCTCAACTCCTTCTACCTCTTTTTTGGGGGACAGAAAAATATACAAATACAGTGGAGGGAAATAACTATTCGTACACCATGAAATCGTTTATTTAAAAAAGTATATTGATGCAGTATTTGTATTTTTTGCACAAAAAACACACACGCAACAACAAAAAAGGAAATTCCTACATGATAGAAACTATATAACAATTTATATATTTTGGGTTGAAAAAAGTATTCATACAATACCAAAAACCGATTTTAAAACAATGTTAAATATTTTGTCGCTTAGCCTTTGAATAGTTGAACGGCAATTAATCTCTCTATATTTTTTTTTACCAAGCCATGACATGTTTCCTGAGGGATTTAGCCTATTCTTCGTTGTAGATATCTTTGAATTCCGTAATAGACTTCGGCCTCCTCGCATTAATGTTTAATTTCAGAAATCGCCACAAATTTTCTATCGGATTCAAATCCGGAGACTGGCTTGGCCATTCCAGTTGTTGTATATGGTTATCGATGAATCATTTCTTCGTGGTTTTCGCCGTATGTTTTGAGTCGTTGTCCTGTTGAAAAGGAAATTTTGGCAGTAGCTCGAGTCCTTCAACCGAACGCATGCAAATGATCCCTCAAAATGTGATACATGCGAGCGTTCATTCTCCCTTCTATGATATGAATGTTAGCTGTTCCACGTAATGAAAAGCATCTCCAAATCATAACGTTACCACCACCAAATTTCACAGTGGGAATGGTATTTTTTCGTATTGTCCTTCTTACACACATGGTTCTTTGAATTTCGTTCAAATAATTCTATTTTAGTCTTATCTGGCCACAAAAGCTTTTCCCAAACAGACTCAGGCTTGTCCTTCTGCTCACGGATGAATTTCAGACGAGCTTCCTTGATTCGTTCAGACAGCAGGAGAGTTTTGCGAAGAGTTCGAGAACTTAAGCGGTTTTGGTTCAACCGTTTTGATGCAGCTCGTGGCTTACTGTACGAAAGCTAACGCTTCTCCCTGCTGCTAGCAAGTCCTCCAGAAGCTCTTCACGAGTAGTCATGGGATTTTCGGACACTTTCCTGGCCATTTTTCTTGAAGCTTTAGGGGAAATCTTCCGCTGCCTGCCAGATCTAAATTGGTTTTCGACGGTTTCCGAACTTTTAACCCTTCTGATGAATGACTCGATTGTGGTAACGGTATTTTGAGTGTGTGATATTTGTTTATAATTTTCCCATATTTCCATTTTTAATAGTCAATTCTTTTACCGAATTCGTATGATTCTTGCTTTTTGCCATGGTTACAATCTTCTTCTACGATGTCGCACGAAATAATGACCCCAAAGCTGTTTATGGACTATAGTAGACTTCTGACGTGAAATCTAGAAAGTTCTGGAAAGTTCTTGAACAGCCATATCAATTTGATAATGAAAGAATCGTTTTGTACCAATACATTTTTCAACCCCAGAATGGGAAATATTATATAATTTAACTAATTCATTAAATTTTTCATTTTGTTGACATATGTCAATTGATAACGCTTAAATACATATACTTTATCAATATATGAATCTTGGTTCGCTAGATTTTTTAATTAGACAATTTCATGGCTTTTTAAATTATTTTGCTGACATGTATAAAGTCAGGGAAAATAAAAGGACCAACAAATCATCACAATAATTTGATCATTTCCTCATCGTAAGATTTTAAACAATTAGTGTAAATTTCGTAAAAAAATCTGCCATGACTTTTTAGATTATTTTTCCAAGAAAAGAAGGCAGAAATACAGCTCAACGGATCTTCAGCTAAAGTTAATCATCTGTTCTTCCTAACATGTCTAACAACTTTTTGAGTTATCTGGGTGACAAAGAAAACCTCCTAGGTGGAGGTAATTATGAAGTAACGAAAGCTTCACATCTGACGCAGACTCGATAAGCTCGGCTGGAGTTGGCTAAAGTACTAGAATTAAAAAAGCGAGAGCCAGTAGCGGATTCGGTTGAGTCAGAAATACCAAAATTATTACTGCTGGTAAGAATGAGTTCACTATTGCCATAATGTTTTGGAATGAAGGATTTTGTTGTATTTGCTCAAATTTTAGCTGTTGAAAACAAAGTTACTCTGTGTTGGGCGCACCTTACAAATAATTGCAAAGCAGTTCTTCCATTGTGAGACGCATGCAACGGTCGCACTTACTATATACTGCAGTTCAGTGGAGCGCTCCAACGCATCAGAAGTATTTTCGAATAATAAATGGGCATATTCTAAAATGATTCCTGGAACTTATGCAGAGAACAAGCTGAAGGAAGTACTTGTAAATCTTTGCAATTATCTATTGATGTAGTTTAAGTATATTATTACCTCCGCCAAGGAGGTTATGTTGTTGTCGTGTTTGTCTGTCTGTCACCAAGATACCTCAAAAAGTCATGAACCGACTTGGATGAAATTTACAGGGATTATTAGGTATGTTAGGAGGAACAGATGATTAACTTTTGGTGAAGATATGTCCATCCGTTTGCTTGTTTGTTTGTTTGTCTGCCTCATTTTTCTCAATGCCGTAACTCAAAAACTTATTGATGAATTTGATGAAATTAACATGAGTTATTAGGTATATAACAAAGAGTAAATGAGCAAATTTTGATAAAGATCCGTTTGTTCGTTCGTTCGTTTGTCACTGATATTAATTTTATGCTTGTTAGCACAATAACTCAAAAAATAAAGAATGGATCTTTATGAAATTTATAGGGGTTGTTAGTAATGTTAAAAGACATGAACGATTAAATTTTGGTTCAGATCGGTTTGTATGTTTGACTCATGTTTGTCATAATGTTTGTTAACAGTTTAACTCAAAAAGTTATGAACGGATCTTCAACAAAATTGCACTAACTGTTATTACTATCAAAAGGCACAAATGATTATATTTTGGAGTTTATACAAAGAAAGTTATGGTTTCAGAGCCAGTTTGAATTTTTTGCTACCGTTGCCTCACTTGGCGGAGGTATGCGCTCTCAGAATGCCAAAGTTTAGATAAGATTTTCATCCGGCCATTAGCAGCACCTAGAGGAATATCATCACCAGGGTAAAGAAAAACTCAAGAACTTACTTAGAGTTATATTTACTGTATTTTAGATTTATCAGCAGACTGAAGAAGCTTGTTAATGGTGTAGCTATGGGGTCAGCTCCCAAAATTCATAGCCAATATATATTTCTTAATGAATCAGAGTCTAAATGTTAAAAAAAAGTATTCGGAAAACTACATAACTGCATTCTACCGACGCTGGCATGACTACACATTTTATTCAGAGATATGCACGATGAAAGTAACTACGTGTAATTTATTTGTTTTAGATTTGAATTCCTTTATTCTTAAACTTTTTAAAAAATTGTGACACTTGGAATTTTCAGAGATCACTGACGTTGGAGTCATACTAATCCCATACGTTTGTTCTTAATTTGATTGATAAAATAAAACGCCTAGTGCAGCAATAACATCCGCCTATTAGGCGTTCAGATCAACTGGTGTCGACATTTGCGTCATTATTATAATGATATCTATATTATAATTCTGCCTGAGGCTCCATCCGTCCGTCCGTCTGTACGCCCGTCCATCCATGTGTCTGCACGTAACGCTTTTCACTGTTAGATAAAAGCAGCTTCAACTTGCAAGAAGCTCTGATTTTCGCTGGAACGAAGTTCAACCATAGCTGTTTTCTTTATCGCTTCTTGATAAAATTTCAGTCACTTTCAAAGCAAAAACATGAAGACCATTTCACTCCTATCTTATGTAGCTACCGCTTTTCATTTCATTCACAACAGCAAAGTAAACATCATATTATTATGTTCGCTTTGCTTGTGGTGCCTTACCTAATAGGGCCAGACAGATACGCAGCTAGGAAATGCTGTAGGAGAATAGAGCGGGTAGTGGTGAACATATCAGTTCCAAGGTATTCTGTCAAGCAAATAGCTATCGCATCAAAGAGAGCAGGAAAATAATGGGCTACTGATCAATATCCACGGGTCCCGTTGTCGTGCAAAAAAAAAATCGGACGAGCTGGCAAGAAAATTGAAACTCGTAAAATTATGATCGGATAATTTATCTGTAGGCAGTGGAAAACAGAACTTAGAAAGATATGCATAAATATATGAGAACAATGCAAGAAGTACCGTTCTATGAGGGCGCTGATACCCTCGACGGTGATACGCCGCATCCATGCAAGTGAAGTTGTATGCAAGAATCACAGGTGAGAGGGCTAGAGTCCGCTAGACGAGGTGTGTCAATGAAGGTAAACGGAGTTTGTCAGGCGGACTTTAAATTAGACGGCGTCGGTGAAATAAGGAGCACTTCCTAATGCCAAACGAAAGAAAGTGAAAACATGTTCAACCGTGGAATCTCCACGGGTTCCGCTATTCGATAATAAAACCACTGCATGATGCACTCTGACTAAATTGCTTGGAGGAGAATGTGGAGAAAGACTCCCAATGCAGATAATGGTACGGCAGAGTGATCTTTCAACAGAGATGAACATACCGTAAATCTATCTACTATTATTATTATTATTATTAAATCACACCAGGCTGGCGACGTAGGAACGGAGAAACTCCATGAGGATAACAAACCCCCACGCAACCAACCCAGCGGGTGGAGAAAACAAAAGAATGAAAAAAAAAGAAGATCCGAGATCACAAAATAGCTCTGTGTACAGATCGTTTAAAGCTGCCAATACCCGCACCAGCAAAGACAGAGCCATCAAGACCATTCCAAACATCCACACATGATGATGCAATGATATACATACTTTATTTACTTTCAGAGCTAGTTAGTCTCTATATTTCACGATATGATTTTATTATTTTGTTTGTTACTTTTAATAATAATGACGCATATATCAAAATCAGCTTGTCTGAATGCCTACTATTATTGCCGCACTAGTCATTTTAATTTGATTCAGTAAACATGTGCACTGCGTTGTTGCATGAATGTGACGTCGTCCAACGTCGACCGCTAGAAACATTCGATTGTCGTTTCCAATCCAGTTTAATGATTTAATAGCAAAGTAGTTGCGATGAAGACGACTATGTATTCGGCCATGTCGAGCGTAATTGTTTTGCAATTACCGTCTGCAACTCGATTCCACGTGTGACATTTCAAATATTTCATAATAATTCAAATTAACCCATGGCAGCACGCCGTCTAGTTTTTTCGTACTGTATTGATAGGAAAGGTTCTGTACGTGCGTTAATGAGTTAATCTGACGAGATAGTCTCGATTAAATTATGCTGTGGTAGCGTCGGTCGGGGTGAGTTGAGACAAAAACTAGAACGCCTCGCGGCGTCAGACCATCACCCGCGGTGGGAGAAAATTTCGTCTCCGTCATTTTTGATGGCCATGGGTCACATTGAGGACAACCCACCAGACTTAAGAGTTGAAGAGTAAGGAACTGCTCGATGTGGCCTTCAAAGCCGATCTAAACCAAATTCACTCGACCTGACATGTCTGAATCTTTGAACAGGTGATTCGAATTACAGATAATCACTCCTAATCTATTACTGTTGAAATTTCAGAGAACTCAATCATACTCCGTTAAATGTAGTTTTCAGATAGTAGAATATGAAACGGTTGTTTTTATAACCAAAAGCACTGCTCAAAATGACGATGCCAATGCTCCTGTGAGCACATCCGGTCAAGACAAGTTCACTTGGCTTGGATCGACTTGGAAGACCTAATCGTAAGAGCGTTAACTGTGTCCTAATTGATACGGCGAAGAAAAACCACAAGGCTTCACTTGAATTCAACTTCAGACTGAGAAATTTTGATAAAGGTAAAAAAGGTAAAGTCAACTTAGACCACACCCTCACCTGGGAAACCCACATGCACTAGTTTGTGCTGCGGGTATAGGCCCACTGGCCCCAGACGAGCAAGTGTAGTCGCAGTCACCCTCGGGTTACGAACTATGGCGCCAATTTGACGGAAGGAACAAATAACCCGAGACCCCCCACCCCCCTCATCTCTGGTTCTGGTGCACTTCTATGCATCATCAGTTATCCGAGAATTGAGGCACATAGAGCATCTTCGATGTGCTAAGTGCATCGTCATGACGCGCTTTTCCCAGCTTTGTCATAACGATAACGCAAATCACGCACTGGCTTGTGTACGGTTGATATACCGAACGAAATATTATTCTTTTTGCGTTAATTATAGACCCGTCAGGGGTGTTGGATGGGTCATATAGGCCATAGGGTTAGGTTAGCTAGGTTCGTCCATTTTATGTTATGGGGAGCAGCACCCCCAGGGAAATTGTGGAAGTTACCTTAGCCAACAGCTATGTCTTCTGGACGTCTCTCTTTCGTGCCCATTTTGCTTCCTTCCGATTTCATACTCTAACTGATATTACTTTCTTTTGTTCTTCCTCTCAATTTTCCTACTTGCTGTTCCCATGCGCGTGGATCCTGTGTGAGAACACCTTCGTGCATGGGTTCCCCTTTTCTAGCGACATACTATAGGTCCGTTATATCTTCCTCTGTTATATCACCTTAGTTGTGGAGACGCAGGCTTAAACTATTCAGTAATCTAATCTAAATTGTAGACTATTGGATATTAGGTAATGGAGAATAGAAGAAGCCAGCGCTGTGAGAATCCGAGAATTAAATCCAGCCGGAGAGAAATTATTCTTTCCTCCGGAGCACGGACCACGTTCGTGTTCTCCACACCACCAAATCATAAAAATTCTAAAGTTAAGGCAAAATTAATGTCCCGTCAGGTGTATCCACGCACGCGAGATAACAAGTGATTATCATCATTATAGTAGTTTTTTTAGTTAAAATTTTCACTATTCTACATCTAGAGGTTTCGTGACACGCTTGGTACACTGATAATGCAACTTCGTATCTCGGTTAAGAGACAAACCGCAGCTGCATCTAGAATTCAGTGATTCCCAAACTTTTTTGGACTAGCGCCCCCTTGCAATTGCAATCAACATTTGAACACGCCCTTTTGATATGATTGGAATCGGAATGAAGGTTAAACAGAAGTATGTACCGGTATGACATGAAAAAAAGAAACCCAGATCAGTAACCAATGTTATCATTCATTTGTGAGCAACATGGAAGAATATAAGAGGATCTCGCCACAAATCATGGTAACATATTTCACAGTTCTCTGTCAATGAGATAGATGGGCTTGTTGCAGCCCGTGCAGGGATATTGGCTTCTCAACACAACTGTCTTGCTTAGGAGGAGTTGCAGATGCTCTCTTACATCAATTGTGAGCTTGTTTCTGTTCTTGGAAAGAAGCAAGGTGAATGCTTTAACGCTTATTTCTAAACACGATTTTTACTGGTTCCACAATACTGCATGGCATTCAAGGATTTTTTGTTCAAACCAAATTCCTTCATAGTTACTTTTCGAATTTTGGCTTCAAATCAACAGCATTTTGTACTGAATTGGATTCTTTTTCGGCCACTTCTTCCTGCAGGTCTTGGATCCCCAAATCTAAATTAAAGTTAATTGTCCTCCCATATTCAATCAACGTTGAAGGATCCGTAGCCCGTCCGTCTCTGTACTAGTATGGCCCCCAAAATTATTAATGGGGCTCTCAGCAGCATAACAGTTAGTACTGGGTAATGGTTCACAAGTGCTGCGAGCAATACTCCCATTTAATTATCAGTCATTTATATCTTGGCTTTTTTGTCAGAACGTCCCAAGTTTAAGGAAAACTCAAGAAGGTTCTATTGGTCTCAAAGTGCCCAGTGCCAGTACGATACTAGCTAGATACTGACAGGAAATAAGGCGCAAAGCATCTCCAACCCTATACAGCACGGCTGTTCGCTCAGCCACGCCGCACTAGGTAAAGAGTTGAAAAACAAGAAGAGACGGAGGTAGAAAGGGAAACTCCCTTACAGAGGGCTCCTTCCCTGGCGCCCTACACGCGGGCATGTAGGAGTGCCATGGGATGGGATGGGTCAGTCATCGCCATTCAGCGGCCCACTTCACGGAATAGAAAGGCAAGAATTGAGGACCAACCTAACTTTGCCAATTATATCACAACTAACCTCGTCAAGCAGCCAGCTGCAACATTCCCTACGAAAAAGGCACTCAGGACAGCTCCTAGGTTTGCGAGGCTATAATGAAGCAGCATAAAGTTGTAGCATAAAGTTGTAAGTGATGATATGACACGTATCGCTGATACTGCTATAGATCGTAGGCCTACTATGTATTTGGCCACAATTTTCAGCAGCGTTGGGAGGATGGTAACACTTCTTCAAAGTGGAAATAGCGGCATTCGACTTTTTTTTCTTTTTGAAAAATCAAGCAGGCAAGTGCAATTTCTCTTCTATAGCAGCTTCAAAATCAATACCAAGGCCGGCATAGATGCACTTCTGGCCGTCATGCCATCATTATGCACAGCACGGGAAACACTAGGAATTATTAGTCATATAACCTCGAATGAGTGAGGTATAAATTGTTTTGTAATTGTACGATAATATTTTCTACATATGTATTTCCATCACCCAGTATTATGATGTGCCCAAAAAACTGTTTCGCTACTGAAGCGAAGCATGAACGAGGGTCGTTCCAGAAGCAATGCCTCTCATTTTTTGAATCCACCCGAAAGGATCTCAGGGGATTACAAATTGCATTATTATGGTGACTGAGCTTATGTACCTACAACCTGAACGTTTCATCTCTCTGTTGCAGATATTGAAGATGTGACACTCTAAGAAAACCATCTCTGTCATGAATGTAGGTTAGAAGCAAAAATGCGTCATTGAATTTCTTCTTGCAGAAAAAAATGAACCTATCAACATTCACCGACGCCTTGTGAACTTTAACGGAATTGACGTGAGGAGCGTTTTCTCAACAACGCCGTAACTGCAGCAGTGAAAAAATTTATCTCGGCAGGCGCTGACTTCAACGACCGAAGCATCAAGGCTCTCTTTTATTGCCGGCAAACGTGCATTGAGAATTGCGGTGATGACTACATAGAAAATAAATTCTGGAGCAGAAAAGTTCGCTCGTTTTAATGGTACCACTTTCATCTTTGTACCTCTTTAAATATTTTAAGTAAAAATGTGAAGCATTGCTTTTGGAACGACCCTTGTAATATACTCGCTATTTTGTATGGTAACTGCTGGATATACTATTCTGTAATGACTAAGTTACTATAAGTTGTAAGGTTTAAATCTGCTCTCCGCTACACATTAACTCATCACTCGTGGGCTAGCAAACGTAGGGCATCAGGCTATCAGCTGAGCATTTCAACTCGTCTACAGACATCTAATACAGACATCTAAATATTTGAAGTCTTATTCACCAGTAAAAACAAATCCTGGCAGAGCAGCCAACCGCCCTAGTAAAGCAATAAAGGAACAACATTATCAAGTCAAAATAATTGAATATCTTGAGTCTTTATTCCAACTTAACTCGAAACTTGTTTCCGAATTAGAACAGCTGCGTGCTGAAAATGAAACACTGAAGGCTCAAATTACTTCAACTGTGATATCAAGCAATGCATCAACTAGTGGTTCAACTAATGAAGTAGCTCCTACTGC
>LQNS02278124.1:4107302-4121625 GCA_001587735.2 Parhyale hawaiensis | reverse complement strand
ATTCTACTAACATAATGGCAATAGCTCATAGAGGATCGGGGTGTAAGTCCCGGTGTCTTTTTGGGAATGGGCCTTTTGGTTCGTCTACTGCCGCCTATCTAATCTAATCTAATCTAAATTCCAAGCATTCAATTATTGTCAAACATTCTTCATCCCCAACACTAAGTATCATGGAACTCCCAAATACTGGAAGCGCATAGAATTTTTCATCCACTTCACCAAACTTTAGCCAACACCAAAACAGTGAAAACTAGAGCACTCTGAGAGCGCATACCTCCGCCAAGCGAGGCAACGGTAGCAAAAAAATTCAAATTGGCTCTGAAACCATACTTTTCTTTGTAGCAACTCCAAAATCTAATCATTTGGGCCTTGTGATAGTAAAGACAGCTTGTGCAATTTTCTTGAAGATCCGTTCATAACTTTTTGAGTTATGCTGCTAATAAACGTTATGACAAACATACAAACGAACGCACTGATCTGCACCAAAATTTAATCATGTATGTCTTTCATCACTACAAGTAAGCCCTATAAATTTCATGAAGATCCATTCATTATTTTTTTAATTATTGGGCTAACAATCATAAAATTAACAACAGTGACGCACAAATGAACGAACAAACGGATCATCACACAAAGTTGATCATTTATTCTTTGTGATATACCTAACTCATATGAATTTCATAAAAATCCGCTAACAACTTTTTGAGTTATGGCATTGAGAAAAATATGGCAGACAAACAAACAAACAAATTGATCGACGGATCTTCCCCAAAAGTTTATCATCTGTTCCTCCTAACATACCTAACAATCCCTGTAATGATTTTCGTCAAAATCGGTGTATACCTTTTTGAGTTATGTTGGTGACAGACAGAAAAATAGACAGACGAAAACATAACCTCCTTGTCGGAGGTAATGAGTGGAATCATTCATTTATTTACCAGGCTTTAAGCAACTCCCAAGCAGTGAAAATGCATATTCATCATCAGTTTCACCAAGCTTCAGGTATCTCTCAAATATTGAAAGCACGCGACATAAATCACAGAGCACTTACACGATAATTTTGTGCCTCAGCTTTACGAGTGACTTCGATAAGAGCACAAGTGTTTTAGTCTCCAATGGCTTCTTAGAAATAGCGCTAATGGAACCGAGATCGAACGGTCCTGTTCTCGGGCAAAGCGCTAAATGGGCGCCCAGTCTTTAGCCCAATTGTTATCAATTTGTGAAACGTTACTATTTCGTTACTCGACCACCGTTCTGCTGGTCCCGCAAGTTGAACCATGAGCTGCAGGGGTCACTGTAAACTAATCGCTCGAGTAATTACCTCCGTCATGGAGGTTATGTTGTTGCTTGTCTCTTTGTCTGTCACCAAGATAACTCAAAAAGTTGTGGACGGATCTTTATGAAATTTCCAGGGAATGTTAGGTACAGTTTCTGGAACAGGTAATTAACTTGCGGTAAAGATCCATTCTACTGGTTGTTTGTACATTTGCCTACCTATTATTTCTTGGTAACGTAAGTGAAACAGTTATGAACGGATCTTCATGAACTTGTCAGGAATTGGTGGAAATGCTATGAACAGTTATTGACGAAGTTTTTGTGTTAATCTGTCAGTCCATTTGTCTGTCTGCCTTTATGCATGTCACAAATATTTCAAAAAATTATAGACGAATCTTCATTTAATTTGCATGAATTGTCAGAGATGTTATTAGTGAAAATTGTTAAATTTCATTGGCGGTTGGTTCGACTATTGGCGTGTTGACTATATGTTTGGCAGAATATAACTCAAAAAGTTAAGGACGGAATCTTAAAAAAATGCAAAACTGTTATTAATATCAAGAAACATAAATCGCTAACTTTTGGTGATGATTAATAGAAAATCCTGGTTTCATGCCCAATTTGAATTTTTCGTTCACATTGCTTGCTTGGCGGAGACATGGACTCTCAGAGCGCTCTAGTTAAATCGCCAATTGGCTAATTCTTCGTTCGGGTAATTAATTCTTCGCGAATGAACATATGGCCGCTAGGCGACGTCCGACCAGTTGTAGCCCGCCGAGCAGAGAGCAAATCACTAGGTACTTATTGTTTTCATTGTGTCCTACAAACGCCTTAGTAATAGCCCGCCGAGCAGAGAGCAAATCACTAGGTACTTATTGTTTTCATTGTGTCCTACAAACGCCTTAGTAATATGGCACCTTTAAAAAGTCGTTACTCGTCATTTATGCATGTTTTGTCAGGGGCGTAGGTTGGGGGGGGGGGGCTGAGCAGATTTAGGGCAGGGTGCTTTCTATCTTTAAATAACGCCAGATTTTTCATTTGGAATAAACATAAAATCCCGCAATTCTATTCTTGGATGAAATCAGTGAAAATCTGAACGCCCAGTTTTCAAGTTTAGCACGAAAGGCAGCATCCCTGTTGGGTCTTGTGTTTGCAAGTATTTGAAAACTTTAGTCATAGGCATTGATGAGGTCATTGACCAATACAGCAGTGACCTTCCATCACCTGAGTTGGTTCCACACAAGCTGTAACGGCGGTAGAATATGCACGAGGGCCGTTCCATAAGTGATAACTCCTATTTTTTTTCAACTCGAAAAGTTGAAGAGCTACAACAAACTAAAGAGTCACCATTAAAATGAGCGACCTTTTGTGCACCAGAATTCATCTTTATGTCTGGTCACCACCATTCTCAGTGCCTTTTACCAGCGATGAACGAGTGCCTAGATGCCTCGGTCGCAAAGGGCAGCGCCTGCCGATGTGGTTCACTTTTCCTCGACTAAGATTACGGCGTTGTTGTCGGGAAAACGCTGCCACCGTAATGCGTCCGTCGGAGCTGAGAACAAGGCCAAGAAGAAGCCTGATGTTGCCAGGACTGCACTACGTATAGGGCGGGAGAGACAGCAGCGTCCAGCCGAACTTTGTCGCACATTCTTCAAACGTGTGTGACCTGACGTTGTCGTGTTACAAAAGGAATGTTGCGTGTTTTCTGGCTTTCCACTGGTAATCCAGGCCTTCAACTTGCTCAACGTTGCGGCGTAACGGTCAGAGTTGACAGTCGCCCCTGGTTCTAAGAAATCAGTGAGGATGATACCCTTCCTATCCCAGTCGACAGTGCGCATCACTGTGCCTGCCCAGTGCACAAGTCTGTGTCTTGAACACACTCCCCCCAGAGTGTGTGTGGTGGTGCCATTCCACTGACTGCCGTTTAGACTTCGGCTCATGGTAATAACTCCACGTTTTGCCACCAGTGATGATGCGGTCCAAGAATCCTTCACTTTCGGCTTCGTACCGTACCGATCCAACAAGTCCTGAGAGACATCCTCTCGGTTGTCCTTTTGTTCCTGCTTGAGCATTCGTGAAACATACGGTACCTAACACATGCACTTTATTATATCCTAGGGATGACAACATCGCACCAATGCATTCACGGTAGCAGCAAGCTTGCGTGCTCAATTGTTAGCATTGAAGGTCGCGGGATCGTTACCATGCCAGGTAAGCGTTTTTTTTTTTTTTTGTGCTGCTTGGTGTAATTGTTCGGCAGCTGCTGAGTGTGCATAGCTACCGTGGGGGCACCTAACCTTGCCAAAAAAAGAAAAGGTGGGTAACGCGGGTCATTCAACCTTCCGTCAATCGCGCCATATTCTTAATGACCCGTGGTCGATTGCAGGCATACCTTCTCCTATATCCGCAGCACGAACCAGAGCGTATGCTTTTTTCAATTGAGGGTGCGGTTAAGTTGACTTTACCTCTGCCGACACCCTCATCCAACTCTAACAAACTTTTCATTCTCCGGTATCCGCCGATTGAATGTGGATGAGTTGAGCGAGGCGCACTTTCTTTACCGGGGTGGTGACTGTACTTGGGCGTTCGTAGCGCAGTTTGTCACTCATATCTCTGTGGCCACTCGGATAGACGAGCCCATTTCCTAGCTGGGCTTCAGTAAGTGCAGCGGCTTCATTAACGCCCACCGGGTGCCGGTGAATGTTGATTTGTTGAAGTTTTTCTGCATGGAGGAAGTCAATGACGCCTTTTTGCTTCTGACGCACGTCCATAATAGGGATGGCTATATTCTAGTGTCACACCGTCAATATCTGCTACAGAGAAATGAAACTTTCTGGTCACGAGTGCATTAGCTCAGTTATTATAACCACGTAATTTTTAATCCTCTTGGATTCTTTCCGGGGTGGGAGTAAAAAATAGGAGGCATTACTTTTGGAATGACCCTCATATAGAAAGACGACAGAGGAGAAACGACTTAAGTCACCTGCCGAAGCCGTCAAAGATTGAGATGCTATGACATTTCCAAATATCTCTACTCATTTGCACATTGCCGGCACCCTTCCTCTGATCTCCTATGTAAGTGAAGAGAGTGCGAACACACTGCGACGCCTCAGTTCATACCCGAGATCAGCCGTGGGACAAGAGAGATTTTCATCAATGGTGCTCATCAACATTCACCACACTAAACACATAGATCTTCATCGTGTTATCAACATTTATGCCTCAATCAGTCCCAGCGACTTCAGCTGAATTCCCAAGTCAAGTCTTAGTATTCTACAATGTAGCTGGTATCACATTTAGTGATGCATCACCATCACGGGCGAGAAAATAAACTGTATGTAACTGAACACACACCTATGAAATGGACATTCATAGGACTTGAATGGAGATTGAGTGCAAATTGAATTTGAATTATTATTTATTGATTTGGTATTTTTGCATCTATGATTATCATTTCGAGTACTGTCATCATAAGATGTTCATGCTATATGTGTCTAACGAAATTAATGTTGTGTCCAATTGGTATTGTTTCTCAATGCCTATTATAGCCCCTTGAGTTCCAATTCCCTAAGATGTGCACCCTCATATGGTCAGACCAGCCTACGCCCTTGTTTTTTTTTTTATCAATTTTAGAAAATAAGAATGAATCTCCATGAGACTGTGGCTTATATTTCATCGTGTTCAAGTAATTATCGTTAATAGCAGATAACATCCATGCAGGTGCACGTAAGCTGCAATGGAAGCGAAAAAGAATTGAGGCATCTGCTCTTCGCTGACGTGCAAGCATCAGGAAATATGTGTGCTTGGTTGTAGACATGTAGAGGACATATGAGACGCCTTGGCCAAAGCTACCAATACGATCGTTTTGCTTGCTCACAACCAGATCTACTGTGAAAGTCGTTTCTTCAAAGAAAATAACGTTTCGATTCCCTTGCCTATTCAAATCGTTATGAAAACTACAACGCGCTTGATGTCTTCAATCCTTCACTCTCTTAATGGCACTGGAGACTGGCCACGGAGTTTTTTTTTTTTTCATTTTAAGTCAGGGTCATAAAGCCGGAGGTCTAATAGTCGATGGATTGACAGCTGAGGGTGTGCCTTAAACGAAACGGATCCTTGAGGTCTTCTCGCTTTCTTCATCTACCTGCGACTCTGTAGACGGTCATCCGACGAACTTTTAGCCGCTTTGCGATACCCGACTACTTGCAGCCAGTGCGGAAGAGAGCAAATAATATCAATTCTTTTGTTTTCGTTGTGGCTTACAAGCACCTTGCCAATATTAGATGCTTGATAAACTTTTACAGTCACAGAGAATTATTTTTAGTTTTCAAGTTGATCACAAACATGTGCAAAATTAAGTGTAACAGAATTTTTACACGAGCCGATATATGCATTACTCATTACTGCCGTGAAACTCTCAACGCGCCACCAGCTGGCACCGCTAAATAGAGTTAAGCTAGACCAATAGGCTTCACTAGTCCGGACATCATCTATGGAGGCCAGCGGTAACGTCACCAAGAAAGGCCACAAGAGACCCTTCGGAACAACACACCTTCTCGTACGCACCTTTTAGTTCAGAGTCCTCGGCTGTCCCCTGCCCAGCTACACGACCAATGCACTGACACCGTCGATGTTACAATAAACCGTACGAAGTAGAGAAGGTCAGAGTCTTCAATTTCCTACCACCATTACCGAGTCAGTCATAGTCTGCTACTTAATGGCTCTAAAAGCATTAAAATCTCCGCTTCCATCCCCTAATTGCTCAGTGTCTTGTGCCTTTGGGCCTTCCCGAAAGTGCTTTTTGTACGAGACTCAAAGTTTTAAGCAGCGCGTTGCGTTAAAATTAACTTCACCGCACCTCAATTGGAAATCCGCTCACTCAGCGATCGATGTTGCCTGCACTTGAGCCGTGATTGCAGTGGTTCGACGACTCACTGCGAGACATGAACTACGAATTTAGTTCTTCAGTAACAACACTCAACAAATTTACCACGAGCTTTCATATCTGTGAGTGTAAAAATGCCAGCGATTAGCCGACGAAAGTAGTATGCCGCCTTGACATGCCCTAACTTTAGAGAGGTGCGCTGTCTCCCGCCCGTTGAATCGAGTTTCATGCGGTGAACTTTTTTTTCGTTACTGTCGGACGGCCGAAAGCTCAGTCATACTCCGTAAATGGGGATTTCAGATGTCTCAAGCGTAATTGGGCTGCTGCCAACACCTGCCTCAAGATTCAAAGTAGTGAAGCCAATGCTCCTGTATGAAATTCTATCGTGTTTGATGCTAGGTCCTCGCCTTTTTTTACATTTTGAAATGTTAAAACCGACAAGAACTTTCTTTCCAAGTTAATAGATAATTAGAACGCCTCGTGGCGTAACACCATCACCCGCGGTGGGGGCAAATTCATCGAAGTCATTTTTGATGTTCAGCTAATCCTAGTTTCTCTTATGGATGCTATGTCCAACAAGGTTAGGGCAGTTCACCAGTGAACTATTGCTCTCTTAATAATAACATAGGTAAAATAGAACGCCTCGTGGCGCAAGACGATCTGCCGCGTTGGAGGCAAATTCCCCCGGTGGAGGAAAATTCAACGCCGTCATCTTATGGCCACCTAGGTCTAGCTTTTAGGCATGGGACACATCTAGGTCAGCCCCCCTAACTCCCTTCAAAAAATATTATGAACATTGCTCAACTCCTTCGGTCACTTTTTGGGTGGACAGACAAATATATTTCGAAACGGGCTATTAGGTGGCTAAGAATATTCATATACGGCCTGTTAAGTGGCCTTCTGGTTCGGTAGAGGTACCAAAATCCTGGCCACCTAAATGCCCGTTACCTTCAAAAAGTGAAAAAAGTATTATAAACACCGTGGATTTATGCAAATTTGGTCTCATTTTGAAGGAAAATAAGTCTACGTTCAAATGCACGCCCACTTCTTGATAGTAAAACGACAAAAAATTTTTTGTGCTGCCACCAACCACATTAGTACCAGCCCCTTACAATGAGCTCTTACCCCGCCAACCTTGTAGGTTAGGTAGGCAAGGACTGGTTCCCGTAGTGATATATGAAGTTTAGAACACAGTAAACCCGTATAAAGACTTATATTTGATATAGGATATTAGCAGAACCAGTCCTGGCACCTACCTTCAAGGTTCTCGGAGGGGGTGTACCTCTAGCAGGCCAATGCGACATAAATATATATTTACAAATATATATATATATATATTGTGTAGTTCGGTAGCAGCTTTTCTGCTATGCAAGTTTTCTTAAAGGCGACTGAGAGATTGGTATTCATTACACATTTCTTAAGTTTCTCGAGTTGGCGAAAACATGCATTCATTATTGCTTGTGCTGTGCAGTAGACCACCGATGGTATATTCAACGTTTCGATTACGGCTGTAAGCATCAGGAGGTGGTGGCGGTGCCGGTGGTGGTCGTTTTGGTGACGACGATGGAAGGTCTTCCATGCTGATAGTATTGTAGCTCGAGCAGTACTGATTTCTTGGGAAGATGCAAGATCCCTCTATGGCTCTGGAACACAAAGAGCGGTGCTGGGTTCCCTCAGGCTTGCTGGCGACGGGACCAGCTTAGTCAATCAGCGCGCTGATCGGCCGGTCATTACGCTGGTTGTGGATTACGCTCGTTGTTGCGGTTATTGGTCTCCGAGTAGCTGTAAGGTTCTGGCAATGCCGGTCGCTTGGCTGTTGATAGAAGGTTGCTTGAGTTTGATGAGTATGGCCTCTTCTATTTGCAGGTGGATCTTGTCGCTGTTTTCGCGCAGTATTTTTGTACGGTTCACTAGGTTTTCGCTGATGATCTGTTGGTTTTGGTCGTTTTTTGCGTGGCTAGCCGGTCCTTCTAAGCCGGTTGTGCTTCTAAGGCGACACGTATCGATAATATATACCTTACCGGGCGACACCAAAATTTAAAGGCGACAATCCCATTTTCCCACTATGTGAAACGGGTCTGAAATCCTCTTCCGTAGACTAAAACCGGGAAAACGTAATTCTACGGATAGGTTCCGCTCTCTTCTCGATAGTAAAAAGCGTTATGGTTTCTGCCACCCTCCACCACCAGCACCCTAGAACAGCAGCGCTTCAACAATGAGCTCTCGAGGTTAGGCCGAGAATCTTGTAGGTTAGGCGGCGTAGGTCTGGTTTGCCTAGTGTTTTAAAGTGTTTTAAACCTAGATATATCATAGGATATTAGCAGAACCAGACCTACGCCACCTAACCTACCAGGTTCTCGGCCTAACCTTGAGAGCTCATTGTTGATTAGCTATTCGTTACTTAGCGTCAATCTTTGATTGGCCATAGTTAGCGTCAATCTTTGATGTTTACCTTACTTAGCGTCAATTTTTTACTTTCGAGAGCTCATTGTTGCTAGCTTAGTATGTCGCCTTAAATAGTCTTTGTTTTTCTTTGTTTTCCACAGCGAAAACCTAGTGTCTCTCAATGACACAAGCCTCACTTTGTATATATATTCCCCTAGTTGGGAGAAGAATTGCACATTTATGTATACATTACGTTCTTTGAAGGGGACATCTTCACAACGACGAAACTGAGCCACGTCCTCCCCCTGAGTAGGGATATCTATCGCCACGTAAAGAGGACGTGATATAAAATCTCCAGACCATTCCGCCGTCTTCTCGATAGTATACGCGCGCTTAGATGCTGCCACCCACCACCACCACCCTAGTACAGCAGCCCTTCCCAATGAGCTCTTTCTCAGAGATCCTTGTAGGTTAGGAGGCATGGACTGGTTTGTCTAGTGTACTGTATTTTAAGGGTTTTACAGTATTTTAATACGTATTTTAGAATATTAAAAGAACCAGTCCTGGCCTCCTAACTTACAAGGTTCTCGAAAGAGCTCATTGTTGGTTAGCTGCCGTTAGCCTACTTATGGTCAATCTTTGATTGGTCTTACTTAGCGTCGTCATTAAAAATTGACGCTAAGTAAGGCCAATCAAAGATTTACACTAAGTAATAAACGCACATTAGAACATTCTATGCTATTCCTACCGTGTCATCTTCTTCTCTCCATTACATTTATATATATATATATATGTATATATATATATATATAGATATATATAGCTAATGAAGGGTTTAGATATAAATGGGTTCGTTAAGTGTAATTTTGTTTTGCAATAAGTGTAATTGTACGGTATAATAGGCTTTTAAGTGTAATAGCCTTCAGGCCAATGAATACATACGTGTAAGGTTAGGTAAGAGGCCAGGACTGGTTCTGCTAGCGTCCAATGAGCTTTTTCTCATAAGGTTAGGTAAAAGGCTCGACTGGTTCTGCTAACGATTGAAATATACGATTAAATATTGACGGTAAGTAAGGCCAATCAAAGATTGACGCAAAGTAAAAAAACTCTTATAACATAAACAAATTCTTATCTAAACACTCAAAACCAATAAAAACACTGAAAACCCGCATAAATGCAGTAAATAGCACTTAGAAATGCTAACAGAACCAGTCCTGGCCTAACCTAACCGTCCGAGTGAGAGCTCATTGAAAGGGCTCTCTAGGAGGGGCGGTTGGTCGGGGTTAATGAATGGGGCAGTTGGTCAGGGTCAGTGGGTGCGACGGTTGGTCGAGGTTAGTGGATAGCATTACCCTCGCAAGCCCGTTTGGAGCATTTATCTATCGAGAAACGTACGACGAGAATCCCTTCGACTAGTGGTTCATTAGGTGTGTAGTTCAAGCTTTTACACCTAACCTCCGCAGATGACACTTTACGTCGTTTTTAGTCAGATTCGCTTACGTTTAAAGCCCGATCTCACTATATAAATATATATTATATATATAGTTAAATCTTCAACGCAAACATTATCACCTCTCTCACTTCGTTCGCGGGTGACAAATACAGTCGGATGGGCTTGACCTAGCTTGACTTTGGCAACCCAGTCGACAAGGCTACAAGTGTAGCCTTATTATCACCACCGAACGAAGTGAGAGAGATCATAATGTTTGCGTTGAAGATAAAAGTATATATATATATTTGTTTGTCCACCCAGAAAGTGGTCGAAGGAGTTGAGCAATGTTCATATTTTTTGTAGGGAGTTTCGTCGATTGACATGGATGTGCCCCTTGCGAAAAAAATAGGCCTAGCTGGCCATCAAAAATAGCGTTCAATTTTCCTCCAACGGGGCTGAGCGTCTTATGCCAGCAGGCGTTCTATTTTTCCCTATGTTATCATTAAGAGAGCCAAGAACTAATATCTGGAGCGTAGCGCGGTAACCTTGCCGAACACAGCATCCATATGAGAAATTAGAAGTAGCTGGCCACCAAAAATGACTTCGTTAAACTTACCCTTACCGCGGGTGATGGTCTTACGCCACGTGGCATTTTAGTTTTTATAAGTTTTCGCCGAGTTCGCAATTTGCAGTACAGCAGCACCTTCTCGACAAGAGTCGAAACCAGGGTTGGGCAAACTACGGCCCGCGGGCCACATCCTGCCTGTTTGCCGTTTTTAGCCTTCCCGTCGAATATTTTTCGATATATTAGCCTACTGTAAGATCTTACTTTGTTCTAAGATTTCTCGTCTGCAGCAAAAATGTTATTATGCTGCAATGCACACTGCAGGCACACTGTGTCCGCTAAAAGTAAATGGAAATATTAACACGGCATTTTATTTTTCTGTTTATGTTTGATTTGAGTGCATCGGGTACTGACCCGACCCGTCTGTCCATTGTTCAAAGTCCATGTTGTTGCTGAGTCAAAAAGTTTACCCACCCCCTGCTCTAGGGGGCACTTGGGCCCGAACAGATATTTCTCCCGCATCGTGTAGCCCCTCGGGTAGAGCCCCATACTGTCGGCAGTACTGCACGGCTTTCCCTTACTTCAATGGCTATAATTTTGTTGAACTACTTTGTGATATCTTGCGTCTATCATAGCACGATATGCATGCTTATTACCTCCGCCAAGGAGGTTATGTTTTCGTCGTGTTTGTCTAGCTGTCTGTCTATCAGTCTGTTTGTTTGTCTCTTTGTCTGTCACCAAGATAACTCAAAAAGTTATGAACCGATTTGGATGAAATTTACAGGGATTGTTAGGTATGTTAGGAGGAACAGATGATAACTTTTGGTGAAGATATGTCCATCCGTTTGTTTGTTTGTTTGTCTACCTCATTTTTCTCGACGTTCTAACTCAAAAAGTTATGGATTTTGATTAAATTAACATGAGTAAATGACCAAATTTTGGTAATGATTCGCTTGTTTGTTCGTTCGTTTGTCACTGTTTTTAATTTTATACTTGTTAGCACAATAACTCAAAAAATAATGAATGGATCTTTATGAAATTTATAGGAGTTGCTAGTAATGTTGAAAGACATAAATGATCAAATTTTGATGTAGATTGGTTTGTTTGTATGTTTGACTCATGTTTGTCATATCGTTTGTTAACAGTATAACTCAAAAAGTTATAAACGGATCTTCAAAAAAATTGAACAAACTGTTAATAATATGAAAAGGCACAAATGATTAGATTTTGGAGTTTATACAACGAAAAGAATGGTTTCTGAGCCAATTATAATTTTTTGCTACCGTTGCTTCACTTGGCGGAAGTATGCGCTCTCAGATTGCTCTAGTTTTATACTGTACTTCCCTTCAACATCTGATCCTTTGCTGCACTCGAAAGAGTCAAATATTAGGAGTGTATATTTACTCGCTGAAATTCGTTGTGCGTGTAAGTACAGAAAATATATATTTGCATTGTGAGTGTTTTGACGCTCTAGGGAGGCGGCTCTGATGCACGTCTGCTGCTGCAGACTGTCCGTTTTTATTATTACCTAAGAGCAAAGCGAAAAGCTGTGATAACGTTTTCGCTGAATATTTAAGTATATATGTTTATTTATATATTTTTCTGTCCACCCAAAATAGGGAGAAGTAGCTCAGCTATATTCGTAATTTTTTTTCTCGGGGTCTGGTGGGGTGACCTAGAAATGACAAATGCCAAAACTCTCGAGCATCAAAAATAACGGCGTTAAAATTTGCCCTCCCCACTGCGGGTGATGGTCTTACGCCCCGAGGCATTCTATTAGTACTAACAATTCCACCACACGAGCCGAACGCCCATCAGTCGAAGGGCATGTTCGATTGGGCGCCAATATAAAACCTAAGAGGCTTAGCTTATCCTAAATTCCATTCGGAAGCTCTAGCATTGCCATTTTGAATCGTGTTGCAAATGCGATTCCGGTGTGCCGGCTGGAAACTCCATTTTACGGTGCAAGATTGAATGAGCTCTGTCAAGTCCCAAATATGACCGATTGCATGTTAATGGTATCAAAGTCAGCACACTTGTCTTCAGTTTCGGGCAAGTGAAACCTCGAGTGCTTCATTTCCGGACCGAATCAAATATGCCCTAAAACAAACTACCCCTCAGGGGGCATATAATGGGCCTTAGGGTTAGGTTAGTTTAGGCTCGTCCATCCTAAGGAATGGGGCCAGGCAACCCTCGGTGGCCCGTGTAGGTTACCTCAGCCATTAGCTAGCTCAGGCCTTCAGGACGTCTCTCTTTCGTGCCTTCTTTGCTTCCTTCCCCGTTTCATACTCCTACTTGTTCACGCTTTATTCTGTTCTCCCTCTTCTTTCCCGACTTGTTGTTCTCATGAGCGTTGATCCTGTGTGGTAACACCTCCGTAAATGGGTTCCCCGTTTCTCTTGGAATACTATAATGTCCCTTGTTCTTTCCTCTGTGATATCGTTGGGCTCGGAAACGGAGGCTTAAACTCCCTAACTATAACTAACTAAAACAAATTAATTTTTGTAGCAAATTTCGATCATGTCGAAAATATTATTTTTTTGGAACAGTGGTAGAAAGAAATAAATATTACGATCCAGTCATAGGTGTTGCATCATTGGCACAGGCCACCATGTGTAAATCATGCAAATCTGTTGTATTCTAATTTTATAAAAAAAATGTAGGAATAAAAGCTTTATTGTTACGTCGATATTACATCAGCGTCCTCGGGAGCAGGAGCCTGGGCTCCTCTTTTGGGAAAAAAAAAGGTCAACTACTTTTGAATTTTTGGAATTATGAAGTCTCGAGATTTTCCTTTCAAATCCCGGGATCTCAATTTGATACCGAGACTGAAAACTTATGTATGCAGAGCTGCCCAACCATATGCCACGTGGCCGCGAGCTGATTATATGCATTTTTGTCTTGCGACCGCTATACTTCGACCATTTTATCAAAGTAATTTGGGCGTGGTCAAATTTCTCTACAGCGTTGCCTATTCTATGGGTATTTCTGAGATTTCTCTATGTAAAGGCAGTGGGTGGAGCTAAGATATGGGTCGAACAAAAGTTCACAAATACCCATATATTGGCTGCGTCGTAGAGGAATTTGACCACGCCCAAACTACCTTGATAAAATGAACAGAGTAAAGTGTAATCAAGGTGTAAGTGCAGCTTTTTATTTCTGTTTTTACAAGCCTTTCCTTGCGAGATTTTTGTGCCCAGTGACTCTGGAAAGATCAGCAGGCCTAGAAAGCTAGGTTTATAGTTTAGTTTTTCTAGGGTATCTCGGATAGTATTTTTCCAGGCTGCAATTCAACGACCTGTTCAACCATTTTATAAAATCACTTATCAATATTGTGGTAAATTGGGTAAACTTTGCATCAGCTGAAAAAGACCGCTTAATGCAATTTGTTACGTATTCTGGTTGGGAAGAGATAAGCTGGTGTAATGTTTCTTTTGCTTACTCTTGAATTTACTTGACTGTACATACTACATACACTCTTTAGTATGTGAAAAGCCAACAAAGAATACGAGTTGCTACAGTTTAAGTATATGAAGTGTACTACATATGTGCTTATTCGTACGTCTGTCCATGTTGTGCGAATTGGAAAAAAGTGACTGGACAGTGTTACCCCAGGTGGACAAAGTAACCCCACTTTACGGTACGTCGTAGTTGTCTCCATTTCCGTCAAGAGTGTGCCTCACGTCTCCATTTCCGTCAAGAGTGTGCCTCACGTCTCCATTTCCGTCCAGAGTGTGCCTCACGTCTCCATTTCCGTCAAGAGTGTGCCTCACGTCTCCAT
>LQNS02278124.1:4095220-4105945 GCA_001587735.2 Parhyale hawaiensis | reverse complement strand
AAGAGCGTGCCTCACCTCTCCATTTCCGTCAAGAGCGTGCCTCACCTCTCCATTTCCGTCAAGAGTGTGCCTCACGTCTCCATTTCCGTCAAGAGCGTGCCTCACCTCTCCATTTCCGTCAAGAGCGTGCCTCACCTCTCCATTTCCGTCAAGAGTGTGCCTCACCTCTCCATTTCCGTCAAGAGCGTGCCTCACCTCTCCATTTCTGTCAAGAGCGTGCCTCACCTCTCCATTTTCGTCAAGAGTGTGCCTCACGTTTCCATTTCCGTCAAGAGCGTGCCTCACCTCTCCATTTCCGTCAAGAGTGTGCCTCACCTCTCCATTTCCGTCAAGAGTGTGCCTCACCTCTCCATTTCCGTCAAGAGTGTGCCTCACCTCTCCATTTCCGTCAAGAGTGTGCCTCATGTCTCCATTTCCGTCAAGAGCGTGCCTCACGAAACTGGACAGAGCGAGTTTGCGAGTCGCTCTAGCCTCGAATACACGAGGCAAGTTTGCAAGCTACAAGCTGGCAAGTTAACCAGCTGCTTGTAAACTCGCCCCGTAAACTCGCCCCGGAGCTTATAAAAAAGCTGCGAGTAAAATTGGACGTGTTCAACTTTACTTGCTACTCTCTAGCGATTTGGCTTTGCTCTGTACCTTCTAAACTTACCCAGTGTCATCGTTGCAGCGAGTAACTTTAGTTTAATGATTGATTTTACTCTTCACTTGCTTGACATTCATTCCCCCAAGCAACTGCTGTTCGTCACGTATACGATGAAACGTTGGAAAATTTCGTCCTTTAATTTAGAGTAACAGCAGTCTTTCTCTTCTACATTCCATAACAAAGGGTACTGCTGTTAAATGCTTAAAAATTCTTCATTGCACTTGAAGTTCCATTTCCTTATTCTGAAGATGCGACAATAGAATCAACTGAAACCGCAACAGATGGATAATTAGACTCGCTGTATAGTTGGCAACTGGCGTCATCACAATCTCACTCGCTTACTCGCCAGCTTGTAAACTCGCCTGCTAGCAGTTAATACACCTTTTCTCGTTTTATAACCACGTACTTTCAATCTATGCCGACTTACTGCAAATTTAAAAACGACGACTCATTGAATATAACAGAGAATAGAAATATAACACCAGTTGCTCAAAAAATAAGGGCAACTACAAAGTACAGCGACACCCAGCGAAATGAATGACAGCGAAACTATATGTAACAACACAGGAACACTATGTCGGGACGGAGCCGCTTTTCTGTAACAACATTCAAAAAAGAAAACAGTGATGCAAAAAGTAGTAACGTACGTAAACTTTATTGTGACAAAATTAAAATTTATGTAACAGTTACTTATATAAGCGGAATTAACAGCAACCTGCAGTAGTCATACACCTAGCGTAGTTACATTGCATATTGAGACTATGCATACAAAATCTTGACAAATACAATTAACAATGAACATCTGATATAGGATATTAACAGAACTTTGCATAGGAGATAATATCCTCTTCTTTCAGGCACGTCAGCAAATAGCTGTTGGCATGGGTATAGGACTTAGGGTGGAGCGAAAAAGCAAACTTTCGAAATATTTTTTCCAATGGTGTGATTTTGTTGCCATGTTGTATAGGATTGATTATATTAAAAGGGTTTTCCAAAAATCTAGCATCTTTAGGTGCCCCAAGACTGTTGAAAATTCTGAATTTTATACATTTTTATTAATATTTTGGAATTAATTGAAGTGCTGGATAGTCAAACATTCATTTATACATTTTTAAAGTTGATTACACAATTATAAGCAACTACACTAAACTAAAGAACGTACTATAAGCTCCATAACGGTAATTAAAAATCTAGGAAATTTGCTAAAAAAAAAAACATATAAACGTTATTAGCATGATACCACCTGATGATGCTTGAATAGACATTGCAGACTTGAGTATGTTATTAGTATTATGAATTATTACAATACTTTTGGTATTGGATGTAGCTTCACAGTTTGTAATTATGATATATAGATAATTGCATTTTAGAAATCTTACAAAATTTAATATTCGTGGGGAACCTCAAAATATTCATCTACACTTCTATAATTTTAACATGATTGTTTTGAGGCACTTTAGCAACATAATATCTCTATTAGAAGTCACATTTCAAAAAAAGTTGCAAACCCTCTTTTTCGCTCCACCCTAGTGTAGGTGTCTGCCACCATGGCTGGAGTGACAGGCGGCACGCACGTGTCAATGATGCGACAGAGAACCTCCTCCCGGTGCTGACGTAGCGACTTTCCAGTTCTGCGCGCTGCCTTCACGGTGCATGTCTCCGCGATGTCATTAATACGAGGCTTCAATGTCATTTTCAACACTGCAAAGCAGTTTTCTATCGGGTTGAGAAAGGGTGACCAGGGTGGTAGGTAGCGGACGTGGCGATCTGGCAACACCTCTTGCACTAATCCATGGCACGAATCGTTGTCCATAATGAGAACAGCGTCAGGTTCATTCTCTAGAATTACCTCCAACGAGTGCAAGAAACCAGCAAAAACCTCTTGAGTTGTTGAATGCGTGTTGGTTTCATAGTAGAAAAGGCCGGCTCTATCTGAAATTGCAGCAATGACAGTAATGTTGCCGCCCTTACCCCCACCAACAACTCTTGCTACACGCTCTCCCCTGACTGCTCTGCCAAACGTTCGTCTCGTGTGTAGGTTAAAACCCATCTCATCAATGGAGATCCTGTGCTGCTGAAGGCCTGATTCGTCCATATAGTGGGCGCACTCCCGTCGCTTTACCTTCGTTGCCTCGCCGTTACGATGCGCGGGGACATCGCGACACTGTTTGACGGTGATCAGTTCGCCGTCCAGTGCACGAGCAACTGTGGCATCTGAGACGTAAGGCTTCCGGTCGAAAGTGCCACGAAGAGTTCGATTGAGGTCTTTGAAGGTGATGGTTGGAGTCGCTTCGATCAACATTACAAGCAAGTCCTGATTATCTTGCGACCACAAGCCTGGCGCCAGCTGGAAACAGATTGTCGCACTTGGTAAGATCTAACAATGAAATAAGCCGTGGTTCGCTTCACTCCCAGTTCTTGAGCAGTAACAAGGAAGTCTTTCATTAGCCAGGTACTTGTGTACGATACGTCGTTTGTCAGCATCCGAAATTACGGCGCGGCGATGGGCAGGCATTTCTACGAACTTCTGAAATTGATGCAGCAACGGCCATGAACTGTACAGGAATAATGCTAGTACACACGTGAACCGGCCACGTCAGAGCTGTTCTGGAAGATTCCATTCCTTTCCAATCTGGGGATGATTTAGATTGCATCAACCACTGATCTGAGAGTCTTTGAAGTTAATCCCATAATGCATTTGTACTTTCAATTTGTGCAACAATGAATATTTAAGTGCGGAAAAATGATTTCTTCCGTTAAAATTAGTTTCTACAATGTTGTTACAACTTATGACTTTTTGTTGCTATTTATTACATCTGTTAAATTATTTTGAACTTGTGATACTGACTATATGAAGCTTTGTTAGAAGATTTGATTATTCGTCACTGAATATGAACGTCTGTCGCTACATTATGAAAGTGTGCTACAATCTGAAGCAACGTTATATTTATTTGTCTCTGTCACTACATTCTGCAGGTGTTTTCAATTTGGCAGCATCGTCACTGGATTTCCACTGAAGGTTGTTACATTTTGAGCCGCTGTTGTTAGTTTTGTTTGTTGTGATATTTTTGTGCAAACTGTTACTATATTTTTTTAGGTGTGGTTATGAAACGAGAAAAGTTGCATACTAGCCTCCTGTAATCGAGCCTTAACAAACCTTGAGAATGCAGGCTCACACAGTCATCAAATGAACGACCTTCCTCAGCTCATCGTCCGATGTTTTGCTGAGCTTCCGAAAACTTAAGTGTGTCTACCACAAAAGGTGTTACAATTTTAGCCGTTAAGCCAATCTTCTGAGCTAGTGCCGCTAGTTAAAAGCCTTGGATATCTTTTAAAGTTTCAATCCTGGAGTTTACGTTAACAGCATAATCTCAAGTGAATTTTATAATCTGAGAAAGAAGGCTGAAGCGAGACCAGCACAGTGAAATATTTGATCTAAATCTTTGCAGTATATATCGACACTGCGAAGCCTCAAAGTAAAAAGTAAGACTAAAATGACTCTCCATATATACTTTTATCAAAAGCTGTTTAGCAGCCAGTAAGTAAAAACCGAACGTTTCGGACTAGCTGCCCATCATCAGCGGAAAAATTCTGAAACAAACAGTCCTATTGCATAGATCGATTCTAACAAAGGAAGACTTACTTTGTTTAGAATTGAACAATATTACAAAGATCAATTCTATCAAAGTAAGACTTACTTTGTCGTTGCCACCAGAGGGCGAC
This sequence comes from Parhyale hawaiensis, assembly GCA_001587735.2. Lineage (NCBI taxonomy): Eukaryota > Metazoa > Arthropoda > Malacostraca > Amphipoda > Hyalidae > Parhyale > Parhyale hawaiensis. The sequence continues at coordinate 4,101,579 of LQNS02278124.1, read as the reverse complement.
GAAAATTGGGTTAAAAAAATTGCACGTACTTTCTGCTTTTATTGTACATACTCTAATCTCTATGCTGTGGTGCATAACATCCGACGAAGTTGAATGCAGATACACTGCTCGCCTTACCAACAAGTGGGCTAACTAAGCGCTTCTAGTGGTCCAACATGATCTCACTGACTGTGACGTCACATGGTACCAAGCAGAAACACAGGTTTGTATGCAAGCAACTCCCCCGTAGTCTGTGTCAGTTTTTCAAGCGTGACAAACACAAAGGTATTAGAATAAGTGATTAAACGGATAAATATTGTTTCGACATTTGCCATAGAATCTGATTAAGGTCAATTGACTGGAAAAATTACAGATTAGATTAGATAGGCGGCAGTAGACGAACCAATAGGCCCATTCCCAAAGAGACACCGGAACATACGCCCCGGCACTCTATGAGCTATTGCCATTATGTTAGTAGGATATAGAGGACAGGAGAAAAGAGAGAGAGAAAAAAAAGGGGGGGGTGAAGAGTCCCTGCCCAAGAAACGATCTTGAATGCACGCAAGCACGTTCAAGAGCCGCAGACATGCGGAGCTTAGAGCTTGAAGGCTTAATTTGTTTGTTACTTCGCTAGATGCGTCAGCTTCAGCAGGGCTACCCCTAAATAGATTACTCTTGAGACTAACAAAAACTCCATCTTGCTCCTTAAACTCAACGTAATTGGATTGCTTTTAACACGTGCAGCACGAGTCAGAGTGGCTAAGCCAACACTTCTGTCTGAAACTCCGGACTTGCCAAGCCTCAAGCACTTCATTTTTCAGGCCGTCCAAACGCTCCCGTAATAGAAGTCTAACAGTTGCAGCAAAATTAACATGGCGGACCATTATTGCCAGTCGTTCAGATAGTGAGCGAAGCGGTTTTACAGGCGCCCTGTCGTATTTGGTTCACACGGATAGCTGCACAGCAGGCTTCTTCAACTCCACAGTCTTCCTCCGGGCCGTCAAGAGTACATCGTCGCTAGCTCTTCTTAGTTGATTTTTATTGTTTATTTTTACCATTGTTTATTTTTTTCATTTTCGGGTATTAAATATTTCGAAGCAGCTGTGTGTTTTTTTGTTTTATTTTTCTCTTTTTGGATGCTGAATGTAGAGGGTACGGTAGGGGTTTTAGTAGTGCTCAGTGTGGATGGAACGTTGTGGTTTCCACAGCCTCTGCCAATTTTCTTCACAGCATTTAACTTTTCTGTAATAATATCAAAATAATGCAAATCTTGACTGGGAGTCGAAATTCAATACGATGTCGACCAATTGTATTTGTAGCGTTTGTTTGGAGGTCCGTCACGCAGACTGGATGAATACCTATACGAATGGGATGTATTCAATATTAGCTCTGAAGCTATAAGTTCCGAAACGCTCTTTAACATGCCCGATATGTAACAAATTTTACCGAAGACTCTTTTGGTTTTCATCATGTAACCGGAATTATGAAGGCTGTTGTTGTATTCAACGAAATGAAAAGTGCTCAGTGGTGCGTCAGGCTCACTTCTGGGGCTGCGGGTTTCCACAACGCTTCAGACGTGTTCTATTGACATCTTTATGGACACAGTTTAGCCCGGTGAGCTTCACACTGCCGAAATTTTTATCATCCGAGTGTCGTTTGGTTTGGTCCTTAATAGGAAAACTACGATGATCAAGACTAGGTATGGATTCAGTCATCTTAAGCAACCTTGACGCGTCGATTGATGACGCCATAAACTCTTAGGGTAGAAAACCAAGTTTTCCTGTTTTTTTCCTGCATAAATCAGTCGCATGGAATTACCAGTTGACACCAAACACGTTGGCCTGGCACAGAGGCTTGGTACTCCAGTTTTCGCTTTCATCGTGTAGAGAAGCGGAATGGGCGTAGATGAAGTTCACGTTGGCATCATTCACTAAGACACTCTGAATGTTCGTTTCGCTCAGTGGAAGTTCCCCACGAATTTTAGGCACTCCATCCACTTTGAGAATATCGACGTAGAACCAATTACCCGAATTGCCGCACTGAGTCTCGCCATGGCCAGGTTTCCTTCCGAGGCAGAATTCCAACATGAGGGGCATCTGCTCCTCAAACCGGACCGCCGCCAGATGGTATCCTGGCATCGCTTCGCAAGCCTCCTTTGCAGCGGTGAGGCCCTGGGTAGGAAACTCGAGCCTTTCGTAGATGAGGTTGTCTGTCGACCACGGCTTGACCAAACCTGCAAAATCACATCCATCAGGTATTTCATCAAATCACTTATTTCGATCTTCTTGCCTTTGGTTCTCTACTAACCAGAAGTTGACCAGACCTGTGAGGAAACAGTTATCCAAAATACATCGACCCGGTGCCTTAGAGCTTATTTTAAACATGGTTATCGGCTAGCATGAGGCGGGCCCAGACCTGTATGAAGATACTGATCAGTTGCACCGTTGGCGGCGAACCTGTAGCAAAGGGTTTCTTGACCTGTTTTGAGACACTGAAAAGTGCATTCAACTGTTACTGTTAATCTTGGCATAGTTCAGTCTATCAACCATTCAAAACTCAGACCTCCAGGAAGATATTCTGGCAAACCCTCACCTTGTCACGCCCAAATGTTTCTTGAATGACTTTTCCTCGGAGGATGTTACATTTGGCCTCAGTTCAGCTGAAAAGTTGGTTTGTAAGATTAAGTGGGTAGGTAGGTAGGTAGGTACGCTCTCTATACTTCCCTTCTGCACCGTGGTGCAGACCGCCGAGTGGTGGTCAGCGTTCTGTTCCCTGGAATCCTACCTGCTCCCGTGTGGGGATCCACGGATAGGATTCCCCGCACAGGTGTTTCTGTCTCTTTATCTTTTCTTTTTTCGTCTCTTAGCTCTGTGCGGCGTGCCTGAGCGAAGTCGTTGAACCGTGAGTTGTATGTTAAAAAAACTTCGCGCCTTAGTTCCTTGATTGTTTTGCCAGTAGTAGCGCACTCGACCAAGGTCGAGACAAGTACAGAACTCACCTAGTGAGTTCACCATCAAATTTAAACCCCCGGTAGGAACGCCAACAAAAGCACTAGAGTAGATGCAGCAATAGATAAATCATACCTGCCCCACGGTACAACCTCCCGTCATGATAACCATAGACGCAGTGAACCCGGACAGGCTCATGCGAACTCATAGACTCACGTTGGACACCCACGCTCATCTCAGGCTGCACAGCCTGCTGCAGAAATTATGCACAGCCAAAAGCAACAAACACTCACGCTTGCGCACGTAGTAAAACGATCCCGAGACGCTGGCGGGGAAGTTCACGTAGACATTTTCCTTCCCCAGCGAACAGTTCCACTTGTCCGCCACAAGGCGGGCGCTCAAGGCCAGGCACTCCTCCCGCACCAGGCACAGGTTGCGACACCCGCCTGTTGACAACGAAATTTTTGATTAGACTATTATTGTTAAACTACAATACCCGTGCCGTCAAAGATAACGGCAATAATTTTTCCTGACACTTGTTCACTAATAATAGCCTTTGTAATGATGCGTTCCAACGGCCAACTCTAATTATCTCTGTTTCAATCAGCTAAGAAACACAATGCTTCCTTTCATAAGGTGACAAACCAACCAAAACTAAAAAAAAAAGTACTGTCTTATCTGGATGCATGCAGTGCCGTACATATTATCCGTCAAGTGCCTCCTGTACAGTTATGTTGACGTTGCCTACGGTGTTTTCCCTACAAAATGTGATGTTCAATTAGGGTACTAAAGGTTATGGGTACAGCTCTCTGCAGTATCCCGCCTCAAGGCTAAAATTGGGAGAAATCGACCGTAGATGTTTCATAAAAAATTTTAAAGTTCTGTTAACAAGAAGCTTAGCTTCACCAAGGTTTAATATGAACAACGTATCATTGACATTCAGTAATATACAACTTTAGTCAATGGAATATTTTTCGCTGAAGCAAAATGCTGTTTCATTAAAAAAAAATACAAGTTATAAAAATAAATAGAATGGAACAAGGCGATCGCGTTCTGCGCTTGTCTTCGTAGTTCTTCTGCACCGTAAAAAAATTCTTACCCTTCGCTTCACTGATCAGGTGCTCAATTTACGCGTCATGCATGCAAAGCAAATAAAGGGTTGATATTGGGAGACAGAAAAAATTAGGATCTTGAAGGGTGTTAATGGAAGTCATTAATATCTTGGATTTCAACACTCTCAGAGGAAGGAATCCATTCAATATTGGGATTCCTAAAGTTAATCATCAGCTGCCACCTGGTCTAGTTTGCGTCTATCTGTTGCCGTCAGAGAGCACCGGGCTGCAATGGCGTCAAACTCGCCATTATGTGTACGTTCATCACTGTGCGTGCGTTCAAGCAAGCTTTCTTGCCGCGTCACAACCACGAGAAGCACTACAATAAGCACTACCAAACCTAACCTAGCCTAACCTAACATTACCTCACCTAACCTAGCCTTACCTAACCTAACCTTACCCTACCTAACCTTACCCTAACTAACCTTACCCTACCTAACCTTACCCTACCTTACCCACCCATGCAACCTTACCTAACCTAATCTACGATGCAGCGTGCAGCGCTGCTCACGAACTTGAACGCCGCCCGCACGCACACCAATGCACCTACGCAGAATCATCGCAAACGTACATAGAGCTCTGCGAGTTTGACGCCTGTGCCACCGGGCTCGCCGTAATCTCCAACCTGGCCTATTTTTGCGTATTTATGTTCTTCAGAACTTAGCAATTAAAGATACTAATGTTAAAATGTATGAATAAAGATAACAGTATACGTTAGTGTTTATTATTTTGATTCGTCGCTGGTGTCACTAAGTTTTCCCTGCCATCGTAAGAACTTTTTGCCGACTAAAAGCATCATCGATCGGTAGGCAAAATTAAGCCTTCGAGGCCTAACTTGTGCATACTTCCAACAAGTTAAGGCAATTTCCAGGTGTTTTTAAAACTTCCGAAAACTCAGTCATGCTCCGTAAAATGGAGTTTTTAGCCGCTTCATACATAATCGTGTTATTTCAGTGGCAAGCCGAAGTTTCTGGTTGAAGTTGCGGACAAGAAAAACCTTCTGGGCTTAGCTAAAGTTGTCATCGATTGGTGCTGGGAAGTCGAGCCTACAAGACTTGACTTGTCTGAACCTTCAGAAACGAAATTTGTTCTTGATAATTATCGTGTTGCAGGTGTTGTCTACTATATAATAAAACACAGTGGTTGGTCGCTTGCTTGCTCTCTTGCTCCCTTGCTTTCTTGCTTCCTCCAATGTTGGTCCGTTTCTCCGTCACGCAGTTAAGAGTTTAATAGGAGAAAATTCATGTACTGAAAAAAAATTGAGATACCATACAATTTCAGCGCTTAGAATACCGGTGACAAATATGGCTCTGGATCCCCGGGCTCTGGATCCCCAGCCTCTGGATCCCCGCTTTTATTGCTGAATGATATCGTAGTAGTTGAATCTTCACGCCTTTTTATATTGAATTTACATCGCAGTCAAATTTCGACGCTGGAGGTTCAACAGTCAGTTGGTATCCACAATACGGTGAGCATTGGGCATTTCCAGTGAATTCTTTTGACTGGACTATATTTTCTTAGCGATTTAACGCTTTATCAATTCCAAGCTGATATTCACTCCTTATCTTGCAGGGGGGATATTTTGCTATCGCAAAACTCATGGTTGTACAGCTGGCGTTTCACCAATGGAAAATCAGGCGTGCAGGGATGAGACCTGTAATACAGCAAAACCTATATTGGGAATCAGAACAATAAAAAGCTCAATCCAAAAAGTTTTGCCATCATTTTTGATGGCTGGGCCCTCTAGTTATATAATACAGGCAACCCACGTACGGTTGAGACGGCTTAAGTCAACCCTCCCGTGCCTCTGGCTACAGACCCTTGTCTGCTAAGAAATAGAACTACCAAAGATCCATAAATAGAGGCGGAAGACAGACAAACGAACTGACGGACCATAAAAAAATTGAACCATCTCTTCCTCCTGACATTCTCGGAATCCCTAAGGAGGCATAGGATGGGCCATGTTATTATTATTATTAAAACTTCACGATTGAGCTCCAACGGACAGGTAATACAGCCCAAATGAAGCATTTGCAACACTGGGAAGCCCAAAACGCTGCTAAAGGAAATTCAGTAAAAAACCATTAACAGCCGACTTAAAAGCCTGCAGGCTAACACGACCAAAAGCCGATGCAGGCAACAAATTCCAAACTTTAACCGACCAGGGCACGAAGCACCGACAGAACTGATTTGTTCGACATATGACAGCCTCCAAAGTGAAAGAGTGCGCTCCGCACGCAGCACGAGTCTCTCTCCCAAAAACCTTCAGGGCAGGGAGAGAAGAATACAACCAATGCCTCTCATTATTGTACACTTTATA
>LQNS02278124.1:4061086-4075527 GCA_001587735.2 Parhyale hawaiensis | reverse complement strand
GAAAGATCAGTATGAGTAACTGGTGAGAAGGAAGCAAAATGGGCACGAAAAACAGACAAGACGATCGTGACAACGACCCAACGGGTCACGGGTAGTCTAGTATTATACTAAAAGTCTGTGAAACGCTCTTGCTTGTGTCTTGTTTGACACATCTTCACTTTTAGATAGGAAGAAATTCGATGGACTAGGGTAGGGCTTATGGCCTATCTGACATAGCTTCTTCGCTTTTAGAGGGGGAAAAATTCGAGGGATGACGGTTTTATGCGATTGTATCTGTGATACGGAAGTTAAACTGAGCTGGGCCTCAAGAACGGGACTGATCAATTTATCGGTTCCATCTGCTATTCTGCTATTCAACTGAAGTACGTAACATATAATAATTTGACTTAGCTTACAACCTGGGTGTTGAAAATTCGTTAGAGAAGCAAAGAATCTGTTGATAATGAACCGAACGGGCCACTCCTTGGTGGGCAGAAGAAGAGGGCCGAATAGCGGGTGGTCTATGCCCAGCTAAATAACACCTGCTTATTTTTTGCGAAAGCGAAGACGATCGCAAAGACGACCCAACGAGTCACGGGTCGTCTAGTATTATACTAAAAGTGTGGGAACCGGTCTTGCTTGTTGATGTCTTGTTGGTTTATATGTGTCTTGTTTGACAGAGTTTCTTTACTTTTAGATTAGGAAGAAATTAGAGGTATGGGGGGGGGGGGGGTTGGCAGTGGCATTCTTTCCATGGATTAGCTCTTTACTTCGATTGTATCTGTGATACAGAAGTTAAACTGAGCTGGAGGTCAAGTACAGGCATGACCAATTCATCGGTTCCCTGGGCAATACAACTGAAATACGTTACATATAACAATTTGACTTTGCTTACAACCTGGGTGTTGAATATTCGTTAGAGAAGCAAAGAATCTTGATAATGAACCGAACGGGCCGCTCCTTGATGGGCAGAAGAGGAGGGCCGAATAGCGGGTGGTCTATGCCCAGCTAAATAACACCTGCTTTTATTGCAAAAGCGAAGACGATCGTGATGGCGACCCAACTGGTCACGGGTCGTCTAGTTATATTTTAAACCACAGCTTAAAGATCGCAGGGCCCTCTAGAACAGTGGTTCTTAACCTTTTTACTCCCACGCCCCCCTTAAGGATATAGCTATTTTTTTTCTTCGAGCCCCCCTTAGAGTTTCTAAGCGAATGCGATACCAAAACACGACCAAATGTACCAAATAAGCTCAAATTCGGGTCCTCTGAGAGAGCATGCCTCCGCCAAGCAAGGCAACTGTAACAAAAATTTCAAATTGGCTCTGAAACCATGATTTCTTTCTATGAATACGATAATCAAATCATTTGTGCCTTTTACTTGAACAGTAGTCGGAAAACCAAAGTATAGCTTTGTGCCGCAAAAAGAAAGTTTACCTCTGTGCGGCCAAACAAAGTTATCGCATAATTCGCCAATAGCTTAATTTATGCATTCCCCGCCTTACGAGAGGAGGGAGGATGGTGATAAGACGAGTGTTGCTCCATTCCCGTGCCAAACACAAGTACCCCGCTACGCAGGGTAGCCCCTATTACACGGGCGGACAAAGCCTGGCGAACAGCGGGCAGTCTCTGAGAACATGTCCGCCGAACACTGAGGAGCTATTACACGAGATGGAGAAATCTCAAGGGCACGTCGGTCGGGCAGCTCAAAGTTACATACAGTACATCTGAATATGATTAAACAGTGAACAAAATCTGACAGTTTTGAAGTGAAATAAGTAAAACAACTAGTTTACAACAATTTTGCAACAATTTGAAAGACTCAAACAAGAATAACTGCGATGTTGGCCTGATAATGCCCTCTGTTCTTTAGGCAAAGTTTGCGCAGTGAGCAAACCTCATGGCAGCAACGAATGTCTGCCAGGCAACTGACAGATTGTGCTACCCGCCGGGCAAAGCCTCGTGTTTGTCGGACAGTGTTCGCCTGTGTAATAGGGGCTTTAGTCTGTGATCCATCGGAGCTTGAGTAAAGACTTTTTCACTTATTTGGCACCATATCAAAAACCACCACGGCATCACAATGGGTCGGAAGGTGCTTACCATTGAAGGAAATACTCGGGCCATCACCCTAATCGAGCATGGGGCCAGTGAACAGAGTAGCTGTCGAACTGAATGTCAGCAAAGTATCCCCCTTTAAGCCTAAAAAAATCAGCTGCCGCACTCCCTGCCGGGACCATACCGCCATGCAAACTAGAATATGAGGGCACGAGCAAGACAACAGCAAGCTTCACCTGTATCACAGACACCTTGTCAGTCCTTGCTGTTGTGTTTCTCTTGCACCCACAACTCTTTTTGCGTGTAGATATGGTCCCGGCAGGAAGTGCGGCTGTCGATTTTTTAGTTTGAATAGAGATACTTGGCTGACATTCAGTTCGACAGTTACGCGGTTCATCAGCACTCCCTGCTCGATTAGGGAGACGGCCCGAGTCTTTTCTTCAATAGTAAGCTCCTTCCGACGCATTGTGATGCCACAATGGTTATTTGCATGGTGCTAAAATAAGTGAAAAGGTAGGAAAGTAGAGGCCCGTGGACCAGCTGAATGCAAAACAAAATCACCGGCATATTATGTTATAACTTTGTTTTTGCGGTACAAGGATAAACTTTGTTTTTGTGGCCACTGTATGAACAGTTTCTGCAATTTTCTGAAAAATTTGTGCTCATCTTTTTGAGTTATGCTGCTAACAAACAGTATGACAAACCCAAGTGAAATACACCAACGGAGCAACCAATCTGCACCAAAATTTAATCATGTCTTTTAACATTACTAACAACCCCTGTAAATTTCATAAAAATCCTTCGGAACTTTCTGAGTTATTGTGCTCACGAGCAAAAATAAAACAGCGACAAACAAACAAACGAACGAACAAACCATCACAAATATTTAGTCACTTACTCCTCTTCGTAATAAACCTTACAATCCATGTAAATTACATGAATATCGGTCCATAACTTTTTTGAGTCATGACACAAAGAATAAATAGGCAGACAAACACGCAGATGAACGAATTTCCACCAAGGTTAACCATCTGTTACTGTTAACATGCATGCTTAACAATGCTTATAAGATTCGTTCTTAACTTTTTGAGTAATCTGGGGGACAGACAAACAGAAAAACACGACAAAACATAAACTCCTAAGCAAAGGTAATTAATGTAATTCAGGTTTTACTGCGGTAGCTCGCGCCCCCATTGGAATCCGGTCACGCCCCCTAGGGGGGCGAGCCCCCCCAGGTTAAGAACCACCGCTCTACAGTGTCAGACAGTGAAATATTCTGTATTGAGTTTTGGATTGCGAGTTAATAGCACCCAACAAGTGATCAACAAGACTAATAGCACAAAACATGTGTTAATATTAGGGCCAGAGACAGTGAAAATAGTAATCCGCTAGAGAAAATACCAGATACGAACGTTAGCATGTACAGATATATTGAATTAACGTTGGGTTATGGAGTCTCTGAACATCGTCGGGACGTACACATTTCATTCACTCAGTCCTTTGGTAAAGGACTTACTGGGATATTTTCCCTCTCTGGCAAATTTCGCGAACATAACCAGCATTGTTGAAAAGGCACGGCATCCATTTTATGAATATTAAAGTAAATTTAAAGTGTTTCAGTTGCCAAACATTATTCATTCATAATATCAAATTTTGTGTAACATAGCATTCTTACCAAATATCTGGTTCTGGTGAGAGCCTAAACCTTTGGTGTGCATGGTACAACTCTTCCACGTTGCCAGGCTTCAATAACTCTCAAATGGTGAAAGCGCAGGACATTATTCATTCACTTTTCCGAGCTTTGGATAACGTCCAAGTATTGAAAGTGCAGAATGTTCTTTATATTCACTTACAGAATCTGGCTTCGTATATCTCCCAATCCCTGGAAGCGCAGACCATAAATCTCTGAGCACTTTCAAAATAATTCCACCTCAGCCTTAAGATTAACTTAACCAAAGTGTTTTAGACCCCCAATTGCTTCCCAGGAATAGCACTAATGGTATGATTGTCCATGGCCATTGTTCTCAAAAAGCAGGTTAAAAGGTCGTCCATCTTTTGCCGAATTACTGCCAATTCCTGTAGCGTTACTTATCGTTACCTCGGCTGTCTCTCAATTGGTCCCGCAACTCAGAACGTAAATTTCTGAGGTCCCTGTAAATGTGTCTTGTAGTGAATACATTGCGTGATAAATTTATCGAGAATGACTGTAGTTTTCTTATGGAATCTTGTAAAATTCCTATTAGAGGTAAAGTCAACTTGACCGTACCCCCACGTGGGATACGAACATTTGCACTGGTTTTTGCTGGAGATATAGGCCAACAGGCCCCCGAGGAGTATACGGCTGCAGTCGACCACAGATTGTCTAGAGCTATGGCACCATTGGTGGAATACTCCATGAGACAATCTGCGCTCCCAACCCTCCACATTGCTGGCAAATGTCAGTGAACCCTCAGCAGTACGCAGACTGGATGCTGCATGATCACGTCAAGCACCGCGAATAACTTGCCTAGCTGGGAGCGAGGTTCGAAACTGCGGCCTTTAGAGTCAATGTCAGAAGATTTAGCCCGCTGCTACTGCTACTTTACATATATGCGACCAACTTTGAAAATTAAAATAATTTTCTAACACTAACTTATTATTCATCTTTTGACTATTATAAGCAGTAGCTTATAGTAGTTGCTAATGCACATATATATATATATATATATGCAACAGTTGAAGCCGAAAGAAATGACCCATCTGCACACCTTCGCTCAGCCCCGACGATTCGAATATCGACAGCGTCATAGAAGCGCAAGCATCACCGAGGCAGCATGCTTGGTTGTAGAAACTTTACGGACCCCTAAGACGTCTTAGTCACAGCTCACACTAGGATCGTTCTATTTGTTCACGACCGGATCTACTGTGAAGGCTTCCTCACTTGAGAAAATAGCAATAAGATTCACATGAGTCTTCTGTCCCTGCCCTCAAGGCCTTTAGGAGGATTACACGTGCTGCGGTTGACGCGTACTCTTCCACTTTGGAGAATCTTAGATGCCGAACTCGTCAGTTCAGTCGGTGCTTTGTGCCCTGGTCTGTTAAGGTTTGGAATCTATTGCCGGCATCAGCTTTCGATCGTGCTGGCCTGCAAGCGTTCAAGTTAGCTGTTGATGGTTTTTTATTGGATTTTCTTCAGCAGCATTTCGAGCTCCCTGTGTTGCAAAGTGCTTCATTTGGGTTGTTCTACCTGCCCGTGGTGGCCCGAGCGTGAGGTTTTAATAACAATAATTAAGAAGTCGACTGTACTTGACGTTGTCCATGCTTGCGAACAGTGAGCAGCAGCCTGTAGGTGCGTCTCAGGTTCTGTCTTTCATTGTTATCGGCGCTGGATACTACGACCACAGAGTCATTTTTAGCCTGGGATCATTTTCAATGGCCTTCCTAAAAGTGATTGGATGAGAAGTTGGGGTCTACCTCAGCGATGCCATTCTTGAGTTCTTCACCCTTCCTCAGCCTCTCTGAGACTCTGTAGATGGTCATCCGACTGACTCAGCGATGTCAAATTAAGATAAGTTAATTTCTAAGTAGAATAAGTCAAGTTCAAATTAAAATATTAAAAAAAAACTATGGTTAACTATATATATATATAGTGGTAAGGAGGCTTACCAAGGGTTAACTAAGGTTAATGAGGATTATCGAGGGTCCTCAAGGGTTACCGTGGGTAAGCTAGGGTTAACGAGAGTAGCCTAAGGTTCCCGAGGATGAACTAATTTTAACTAAGGTTATCGGGGATGAAATAGGATTGTTGACAGTTAAAGAGTGTTAACGAGGGTTACCGAGGGTTAATGAGGGTTACCGAGGGTTAACTAGGCTTAACGAGGGTTAACCAACCAACTAGGGTTCATAGGGTTAACGAGGTTAACTTGGGTTATCTTGGTTCAACTTGGATTAATTTGGGTTAACGAGGGATTACCTATATAGACGAGATTTAACCACAGTTAACAAGGATACACGAGGGTTAACTGGGGTTACCGAAGGGTTAGCTAGGTTTAACGAAGGTTAACTGGGATTAACTTGGGTTATTTTGGGGTAAGTTCTGTTAACTTGGTTTAACTTCGGCTATCTTGGGTTAACTTGGATTATCTTGAGTTATCTTGAGTTCACTGGGTTTTTCTCGGCTTATCTTAAGTTAACTTAGTTTAATTTGGGTTGGGTTATCTTTTGTTATCTTGGCATAACTTGGGTTAACGTGGGGTTAACGTTGGTAAACTTATGTTAATTTAGGCTTACTTGGGTTAACTTGATTTATTTATTGTTTGGGTTAAACCTAGTTAGCCCTTGTTAACAACCTTTGCAAACCGTAGTTAACCCTAATTTACTTTATTTAAACCTAGTTAACCCGAATTTACCGTTGTTAACCCTATTTAACCCTCGATAACCCTTTTTATCCCTTGGCAACCATTGTTGTCTCTAATTTTCCCTAGTTAATCCTCGTTAACCTTAATTATCCCTTGTTAACTTTAGTTAGCCTCGTAAATCCTAGTTAACCCTCGCTTACCTTTGTTAACCGTGTTTAACCCTCCTTAGCATAAGTTGTCTCTCGTTAACCCAAGATATCCCAATTTAACCCGAGTCTACCCAAGTAAACCCACGTTAACATAAATTCCAACTTAAACCAAGTTAAATCAGTTTAACAGAAGGTAACCAAAAATCATCCAAAATAACCCAAGTTAACCCAAGGTAGCCAAATATAACCAAGATAACCCAAGCTAACCAAGTTAATTCAAGTTAATCCTAGTCTACCTCGTTAACCCTATATAGTTAACCCTATTAACCATAATCGGTTGGTTAACCCTAGTTAACCCTCATCAACCTTATTTAACCCTCGTTAACGCCAGTCAACCCTCGTTAAGCCTAGTTAACCCTTGGTAACCCTCATTAACACTCGGCAACCCTCATTAACCCTCGGCAACCCTCATTGACCCTCAGCAACCCTCATTAACGCTCTTTCACAGTCGATAATCCTATTTCACCCTCGATAACATTAGTTAAAATTAGTTAATCCTCGGTAACCTTAGGTTACCCTCGTTAACTCTAGCTTACCCTCGGTAACCCTCGATAACCCTCGTTAACCCTCGATAATCCTCATTAACCTTAGCTTACCCTCTATAAGCCTCCTTACTACCACTCGATGACGCATTAAGGACGTATTCGATTAGGTAAGTCAAGTTGCTTAGCTCAAATCGAGCGGAAAGTCAAGTCAGACCAGTGTTGTGTTCTGTTTAGGTAGTATCATCACTTGTGTCCGACACATCATAAATAACTAATAAAAAATTAACAGACCCAGCCCCATATTTCTTACCTATCTTAGGTAACGACATTGTTGCACCTTGCGAATAAAAATCCATAAGAATTACTTCCAAGGATGCTGAACGTTTCAATGTTAGGAACGTAGAACAGGTTTTGCTAGTAACGTCAAAGCTTAGGTTAATGTTTTACAGCTTAAGTATTGAAACCGCTTCAATTGGGGCACGCTTAAATAGGTCCAAAAAGTCAAGTGCACTTAAATATTTGACAGCGATGTCCCAATCGAATACGTCCTTAGAGTGGCATTAAGGGTTGAAGAGCAATCTCACTCTAGAATCACATCTTGCAGAGTTCGGGCGCATAGAATTACCAATTGACCCCAAACACGTTGGCCTGGCACAAGGGTCTCACACTCCAGTTCTCGTGTTCGTCGTGCAGGAGAGAGATGTGAGCGTAGATGAAGTTGGACTTGTCACGGCCTTCATTCATGTCGTAACTCTGAATGTTCGTTTCGCTGATTGGGATCTCCCCGCGGACTTTGGGCACTCCGTCCACTTTAACGAGGTCGACATAGAACCAACTATCCCTATCACTGCAGTCTGTTTCGCCCTGGACGGGCTTCCTTCCGAGGCAGAATTCCAACATGAGGGGCATCTGCTCCTCAAACCGGACCGTTGCAAGATGGTATCCTGGCAGTGCCTCACAAGCCTCTTTTGCGGCGGTGAAACCTTGGGCCGACACCTCCAGCCTCTGGTAGATGAGGTTGTCTGTCGACCAGGGCTTGACCAAATCTGTAAAGAGATATTCATCAGAGATCCATCGAACAGTTCCTTATGAACTACAGTAATTATCACTGTGTCATCCACCAATCAGGGCCTGAGGCAGACAAACGGCACCATACGACGTGTGTTTCGTGTTCATGAAACAGCAGGTATTTTGCACGGCCGACATACGACTGGTATTTCGCGTAACCGGTGACACTTTGATATGATATCGAATGACTGAGTGATGTAAATACCTGTTTTAGATAGAGATTGAGTACTGATTTCTCATTATTTGCTTTTTTGTAAGAAAACTATTCAAGGGAGAATGTTTTTTTTATTTACATATATCCACGCTCCTCTATAACCTAAAATGCAGATATTTCTCCATTAGCGGAAAGCAAACTATAGGACTTAATGTATCATCATCCCACTTCCTATAACCGACTTTGGGATGCAGAATTCAGCGGGCGGAGACAGAACTAAGCCATCAAAACGGGCCGAAAATCGAAGGCTCTAGTGGCCTACCCTCACACCTTCTTGCGCACTCCTCTCCGGTGATCTCTTGACGTAAGAATTTTAAGAGCCAAATTTGTTAAAGTGGCATTTCTTGCTTCCACTTTACATTATATATAATTATTCTAAGAGGCCTATTTTTGGATTATTGCTATAGACATTGTAAACAAAGTGAAGATCAGCACGCTTCACGTCTGTGTGTGTCACTCGTATGGTACAGGCCCATGACGGACGGAGAGAAAGAAGTAAGGGACTGCGCAGTGCTGCTCTGCTAAGATTCATAGCTATAAAAGGTTCAATTTCGGCTTGGGTTAAACATATACGACTTGGAGATGTAAAAAAAAATTAAATCATTGCGTTTGGGACACGATAATGAGCTCTACTACCATGGCATATATACCTTAATGTTGCTGACTGAACCTGCTCTTTGGGACAATGCTTTATATAAAAATAACCGCGTGTTTATTTTCTTTATTTTCGCGTCGACTACAACTGAAATGATAAGGGATTCCAAAATCCGAGTAAGAGAAGCTGTCCAAATAAGTGAGTTCCACACCAATCAAACTTGAGCCTTATCGGTGTGCATGTTACTTTTCGTAAATTTCGTGAACATGCAAACCGTTTTTACTGTATTATATTATCCAGTGTATAGTTGGCTAGCTTTGTTCTCAGATAGAGCGAGCAGCATTTGCAGCCTACTGAAATGGGAAGAGGCAAGAACCACAAATCATCAGCATAGCTGAGAGCATTTATACTACTCTACCGTTAATGTGGCACCCTACTGCGACTGCGTTCAGTTGGGTGTGGATACTGTCGATGACAATTTTTGTAAGAATTGGGTAGACGATGCTTTATTGTCGTACACCGTTGGTTGTACTAAACGCTAATAACATTGCCACTCCCCATTTCATGAAGTAATTCCGAGTGTGGAACCAATATTTTAACGACGTCTTAACAATATAAAGGGGGTGCCGCTAGTTGTTTCTCAAGTGTACACTTGAAGAGAGTTATGGAGAATTCAGTCATACATAGACTCAACATCGGGAATGCACAGGAACATAGGAGAATCGCTATCAGTGAAATTATTTAGAACCTGTTTGTGTGAAAATATAGCCTTTTTCATTTCGTGTTCAACTTTGAAGCCAACCTGGTTCTCTTTAGTCACCATTACAGGGACACTCGTCTCTCAAGCACTAGTTCTACCCCATCTCTCGAAAGAGAGGTCGGGTAGCTACTGCTATTTGGCGATATTCACTTTTCTGTGCCGCATAATTTACAACTTTTTACTAATTGGTGATATTATAACCCTCATCAAGTCATCCGAGAGCAAACCTGAAGTAATGCATCCGGTGAGGAAAATTGCAAAGAGCGATACCAGCTTAAAAGGCTGAATTTTTCGCTTCAGCTTTTATATGCTTCGCGGTGGACGCTTTGTTATTCGTCAGCATTTTGTACACTAGACAAACCTCACCTTCAGACGCGTACATGCCGACTGTAAACAAGAAGGATGATCGCGAGCATTAAATTTACTCGTATTCACTAGCTACTCACGCTTGCGCACGTAGTAAAATGATCCCGAGACGCTGGCGGGGAAGTTCACGTAGACATTTTCCTTCCCCAGCGAACAGTTCCACTTGTCCGCCACAGGGCGGGCGCTGAAGGCCAGGCACTCCTCCCGCACCAGGCACAGGTTGCGACACCCGCCTGTTGACAACGAAAAACTTTTTCAAAGACAAATACAGTTCAACTCATCTTGAGCGTAACTAAGACTACAATTCCAGCCTGCTGACAAAAACAAAACTTTCTAGAAGACGGGAGGCGTTGTCAGTTGCTTGGCAGAATTAGGGTTTCGTGACTTCATTTATGCGAAACTTAAGATGGGTGTACTGGCTTCAACCGACTGAATCGAATTCTAGGTGTGAAACTTTCATCACTTTAGTCTTGCGAAAACCCAATCTTTTATCATAAATTGAAGCTGTTAGCAGCGTTAAACTTTATCGGTATTCTTCTATCGCTTGAAGAGCGAGTAAAGAGGAGAAGCCCAGCTTGATGATGTCAGAACTACTGTTCTCAATTTCAGATTGGAAAATCGCCTTTGCCACTCTGAATCGCGTTGCATGTACTGACACCAACTTGCAAGAGAGCTTCAGACTCTTTAATCTACTCAACAGGGGAAAATCAAGTTGAGTTCATTTGGCTGAACTCGAGTTTGACCAGTAGATCTAACAGTGATCTTCGACATGTCGGGTTCTGTTAAATAGACCCTGAGGAGCCAATCGATCACCCGCCTGTAAATGACAGAATATGTTATGTAAGATACCTGGGATACCAAGGAACTTCAAGCTGTTAATGATTTTGTTAGTGAAACTATTAATCCCATACGACATCGCTGAACAAATTCGTTCAACGATGTCATTTATGGCGGAGAACCAACCAAAATAGAACAATTGGGATAGTCTACATGGTACTTTCACTTTAGCCGTTGTAGGCAAGCGTGGCCGTGAAGTAAACCATATCTGCCTGGAAACTGTCCTTTGCTTACAGGAGAATTAAACCACCAAACGTGCATTATCATGTTATCGCATATCTGCATAAAGACAAAGATAGTCGGCACGATACTTACACCTGTTGGGAAGTGTGGCCGTGAAGTAAGCCTGGTCTGGCAACAGACCTTTGCCTGCGATGCCGTAGAACTTCCCAGCGTCCATGATGACGTCAGTGGAGACCTGCAGGACCGACCCCACCGGCGCCGTCAGCAGCTGGAGGATCGTAGCTACCAGGACTCGTTCGAAGCCTGAAACTTGCCTCCTGGAGGACATGTTGGTGATTCTTCTTCCTGAGTTCAAACTGAAACTCCTGCAATAATATGAACTTTAAAGCTACAATATCTCAAGTGTCTTCACTAAAAACAATAACCAACTATAAGAACCCTGAGAGCGTATACCTCCGCCAAACAAGGCAATGTTAGCGAATTATTATAACCAGCGGGACCCGTGAAAATTCCAGGGTAAGTTAATGCTCTCACTTTATTAAACGTTGCAATCCTAAATTACGCTATTATAACTCATTAAGTCAGACGAAATCTAAACGTAATCTATCCCATAAATAACACCCGTGACGAAGTGTGTCCAACCTCAACTCGGCTGCTCACGTGTACGTTTCTCCCTACTCTTCAGATTACGCTGCTGAGGATGCAGTTTCAACTTTTATAACATTATATTTTTCAGAAATGCTTAAGCTCCGAACCCTAACGGCAGCTTTCCGTTACAGCGAGTGCCCGTTGCTCCGTTTCGAATCACGCTCTTAATTTCTATTGAGTTATTATTCCCGATGTTTCCTATTTGGAATCGTTTGCAACGGGCTTAATGTAACCCGCCTATCCTAAGTCACCTCATACAACCTATCTAAGCACTCGGATTTCACCATCGGATTTTGCAAATGTTCTACCAGCACAGAATTCGCAGACATTAACACAGCAAAAAAAAAATATTATAGCAGTCTCACTCTTCGGAGTTACTTCTCTCATTGCTCTCCTTTTATACAGTATATAGCTACACGCCTTCGCTAAGCTTTGTTTCCAATCGTCTAAAGATATGCCTTTCACATTCTGACCAATACAAATTTTAATCGATGTATCTAGTTATTTCAGTTCTAGAGCGTGACCCGTATCTGTTCTACACAGTCTCCCATTAGTTTTTGCTCTAGGTATTGCATGTGATAGCTTCAGCACAATAGACACCAGACTAAGACCATTTTTTCAATAATGGATTCTTGTTGCCGAACCCTCTTTTACGGTCGGTTTATATGAATTCTTAAGACATCGTTCTTTCACTGGAAAAAGGCTTTATAGTCGGACCAGAATGAAATGACCGTTTGGGGGCGTGGCATGAAACGTCATCCACGTTGCCAAATTTACAATTGGGCTCAATTTTCTGTTATAAAAATATCTTTAAGGGCCAACTATTATTACTTTTTCTGGCAGAAAAGATACCATTGCGAAGATTAATTTTTCGGTAATGAATAATCATTTGGTTTTTGTTCCACACCACCTATCAGGTGAAAACCTGAACACTTTTTTTATATACAGTAAAGATGTCTCCTGCAGGCCTATTCCTCTAGTCTGTGCAGTATGTGGCAGACTTGCAAACTTTTACATTTCTTCTTCGCCGGAGGTATCTTCTAAATGTATAATGAAGGACTCCACAAAGTTTTCTATGGCTTTATCGGACCTTGAATCAATATCTTGAATTTCTTCCTCATGACGAACTGCAGCTCCAATCTCCGGCTGCGACCTCATTAAATGACTCCTCTACAAGTTGATTAAGGTCGGCCTTCTTGAAATTATAATTTGTTTTTTTTTGCAGTTCTGGTCTTTACTTGTGCCTAAATCAATTCAATGCGATTTTATTGGCAGTGGTAGGATGGTAATCTTACCACTCTATGGTCATTTTTTTTTTTGCAATTTTGTCCATTAAATATTTTTTATTTCTTTACAAGAAACATTCGTGGCCATTTCAAGTAATTATACTTTTAAATAATCTTTGCCGACGTCAATACCTTTAAAACGCAGCCAGGCTTTTATTTCGTCATTTCGCCAAGACGAAACAGGACTTTTTGTTCAATTTGAACAGAGTGGTGCGCCGCGTTCCATAACAATAATTGAATTTGGCAAGATATTTGGTTATTTGGTAACAACTTCTTGTTGAACCAATCCTCAAAAACGGCAGAATTCATTTGCTTGTGGTAATCGCCCTCATTTTTGGCTTAGAATACCAGTCTGTAATAGGGAATAAAACCATGTTTAGTTCCAGCGGGCAGAATGATAAGGCGATTACCTTTTCCAACAGGAGGTCTGTGTCCGGTTGCCTTTTCTGCAGATAAATCCTGCCAACATTTCTCTACCGTGTATTTCCGGTTACCCACGTTTCGTCAAGATGAACAATGTTGTCTTGCATTTGATTTCTCAATTTCTTGATTTCTCTGAAAAATTTGGTCCTGTGCACAATAACGTCACTTCCTTCGAGCAAAAAGTTTCGGCCATTCACTTCTGAAAATTTGAATCCTATTTCGTGCAAGACTATTAGCAAACATTCTTTGCTGCCGGTATATTCCATTTTTTTCTACCATGTCTTTTTACAATTTTATCCAAGGTTGATATTTCTATTCTGTTGTATGATGATAGATAGTTCTGCGTAAGACATCCTTATGAAAATCATCAAATTTTATAACGCAGTTCAATGAATCGCATCCTTTTTTCTGATTGGTGATGAGAAGCGAAAAGACTCTACCGATACTCGATTTGTTCACGACAGGATCTACTGCGAAGGCTTCCTCACTTCCTTGCGATTCACATGGCATTTCAAATCGTTGAAAAGGCGAATGCTCTTGACGTTGCTCATGCGTGCGCAGAGTGAGCAGGGCCCTGTCGGTGCGTCTCGGGTTCTCTCCTTCACTACTAACGGCACTGACACTACAGCCACAGTCATTTTTAGCCTGGCTCTGTGAGGACTGATTGCCATGGTCATGCCGCCTTCGACTTCGCGAGTGCCTCTGGTTGTGAGCAGTTGGTTGAAGGTCCTACCCATTTGTTAGGAGGTGTTCTTGACCTGCTGATGACTGATGTTTCTGACCTGATTGGAGTCTCAGTGGCGTCTCCCATTGGTTCCTCGGATCATGGTGCCCTATCTGCGACGCTGCAGGTTCGTAAGCGGGTCCCCAGAGTCACTGTTAGGCGTGAAATATTTTTGAAGTCCAAAGTGAATTGGGATGCTGTCTCTGGTGCCATCCTTGCGCTGCCTTGGGGTGTTGTGAGAGAGTCTACTGATCCTGGGTCTACTTTGGATCG
>LQNS02278124.1:3970390-3992991 GCA_001587735.2 Parhyale hawaiensis | reverse complement strand
CAGACACACAGAAGTGCCGAAAGCGACAGTTTACAACCTGTACAAGTTTCAATAGGTGGCACATCTGCATGGTAGACTCCATAACAGTTACGAATCCTACAGCTGGCGTAAACACAACAACAGAATCTACACTCACTAGTAGCTACCCCTTGGCATTATCCTGTCATTACCAGAGACCACACGGTTAGACAGCTCGGCCCTGGTGAACACTAACCGGACATAGTAGATAGGAAAACAAATACGGAAGGATTGGACAGGGTGACCAAAACCCTTATATCAAGACAAGCAACTCGACACGTGAGGTTAGAGATCCCCTTTTCTTAAGGGTTAAAATTACTCCCAGGCATCCAGTACCTTTGGAGAACGAGACCGGAGTGAATGTGAATTGTACCATTAAAACTCACAGAAAGGAGAGTCCAACAAAGAATCAACAATTATACATAAAATATGGATCAGAAACAAAGATGGAAGAGATCCTTGAGAGCAAGAGGAAACCTGAGCAGCTCATCTGCGGTAATACCTCACGATATAGAACATTCTGATTGAAAAACGGAATGAAAACACTAATAGAAGTTTTCAAATATTAGTCGAGCCAGGCCATCACCTGGTGCCAGAGAAAGCAGAGAAGAAACCCCCTGTCCCTCCTGACAACAAACGATCCAGTGGGATACAGATACCAACCGGGCCCACCCTGGCCGGTAATTTTCCTTTGATAGAAAGAAAAGGTAGAATGAGGGACAGGGAAACCGATAACAGCAAAGATGCTGAAGTCAAGGAACTTAAGCAGATGAGCTTGGGGACAGAGAGGTTTCAAGAATCTTAATTTATCTGCACCCTCCAGGTCAGAGCGCCTCAGAACCCCTCCCTGCTCAGTGAACTGCGCTTTTGGTATATCGGTGCTACCGACAGATGTACTCTGCCGGGAGCGAACCACTGCAAAAGTGTACATTGGAACATTCCAACTATTTTGAGATACATGACTTTGAAGTTTCTATTGTTTTTCTATGGGGGAAAATAGCCGGCGTCATTAGAGGCTTGCTAGCGACTTCATAGGAACCTTATTAACACAACATAACCTAACCCAATCTAACCTAACCCAAACTAGCCTAACCCAATCTAACCTTCAAGTTGGTTTGATTAGGTTAGGTTAGTTTGAGTTAGGGTAAATATCTAGTTTAGTGGTGTCCAAAAAAAACCCTTTTTTTCCTATTTAGTGTGTTTGGCCTCAGAAATCAGAATCTGAAGTCCATTTTTGATGGTCGGACCTAGTTTTGGAGTTATAGGGAAAAAACCCCAGATACTAATAAAATCCTTACTATAGCATACGACAATGGGGTATCTGTGGGAAACCGGGGTGTGTGGGTGGGGGGAGGGTGGGATTTAAGGCCAAAAAACTAGGGGAAAAATGCTAAATCTGACAAAACTTTAGGGTAAAAATCGAAAAAGTTACCCTAAAAAAGAATAATACCTACACAACACGGAAAAGCAACATATTACACGCCAAACACATAATTCTGCTTTTCCGTAACAACCTAAAAAAGATAAATGCCTGTACAACACTAAAACTGGCCGTTTCATTTATGGAAAAGCAACATATTACACGCCAAACAAATTATTGGTACTGGAATTCAGAGCAGTGCTAGGAAGCTGTACATAGGCTTTAACTGTAGGCTAAATAGTGCCGCACCATCCCTGAAAATGACAGGCAAAAAAAAAAAACTGGTGGTGGCAGTGAAGCTGGAGAGCACGTGAGTTCAGGTGGCAGCTCTCATGGAAAGCCAGTAAGCAGTTGGTGGATACTGGTCAGCTGAGTGCTTATACACCTTCTTCTGGACGTGTGAAGCAGCGAAGATAGGCTAACAGAGAGGCTTTGGTTGCCTTGGTAGGTAATTGAAAATAGTGTTGCAGCTTGTCTTTGTTCCAAGCCTATGGCCATTTTTGATTGACTGATTTGTACCTATGAGGCTACTTCTGATGCATAAACATTTTGTGACTTTCATATATGCTTACACCCCTGCTGCCACTTTTCCGCTGGGAGTTAAGTTCAGAGGTGCTGCATATTTCTTGGATTTTATACTTCTGATTCTTTGTCAAATGGAGGATGTCTACTGACCTTACTAGGTAGGTATAGCAAATTGAATGTGCATAGATATTAGAGGTGTACCGATACTCTCGGTATTGCTACCCCATATATCGGCCTTTTTTGGGTATTGGTATCGGCCAAAAAAGGGTAACTTTTGCCGATACTGCCGATACTTTTAGAAAAACGATGCTAGATTGAATTCGTTGGACGCGGCGACTTTCGCGCGCCGAAGTACAAGGAGCTGTAGTTGACATTAAACAAGTAATTGAGAGCATTCGTTGTTTGTAAAACTAGATGGTTGAATACAATATGTAATGAAAATGCTGCCCAATAAATCCTTAACAGATCAGGAAGATTTCTGAGAATCGCCTAGTGAAAATCAAGTCACGCATCAGCTGCTAACGTCAGTGCTGTCCTGCTACAGAAGATGTAAGAAACGCAGCGAAATTGTATGCAATAGCTTCGTTTATTATACTGCAAGTCAAGTGAAAAGTTTTACTAATTGCAGAAGCTAGGATGTAGTGAAACGACTGCACTATATGATTAATACTAGGCAGTGGGAGTATGATAATTAGGCTCTTAACATTGCGGACGTCGCTGGTCCGATTATTGAAAGGTACTTCATGATTTATAGTTATAGGAAGTTGCTTTATCATCACTACACATTTTCGGCACAAGGTTACTTACTTTAGCATTATTTTCTATTGTCGAGATATCTGTGTTTCACTTCCGACAGTTCAACCTTTTAGCACTTTCCCACGCCGCGTGGCAGACATTGTTTAAACCAAATTATAGCTTCTATTTCTGTAACTATTCCATAAAGCTGCATCTGCTGCAGCTACTTTGTACCAAATGAGTTCTGTACAGCTCTCCAATAATTCCATAATCAAGGGCAGTGCATGTAGGCCTATAGGCTACTAGATGGTCAGATGGAAAACTGACATTTATTCATCTCCCTAAATGCGGGCAACAAAGCGTTAACCCTTTCGATACTGACAGTATGTATATGTACCGCATCAAAGTTTTGATTATTAAAACCAGTGCGTTGTTTCTTTCCCTGGGAATTGGTCATCATAGGTACCTATATAATAATCCGTCGGAAGTCAGTGGTATTATTTTATCTACGACTGAACTAAACTGTAGGTGAGCTCAAGTGACTACAATGATAGTATCTTCTATAAGACTCTTACAGAACCTCATAAAAGAGCAAAATTTCCGTAGCGAAAGGGTTAAAATTAGTTCACACAATAGTTGTAAAAGCCTAATAAACGCATGTCTACATGCAAAATACTTTGCAGCCCTGTTCTCTGGAAAGATTGACAGGTCTGGTGGTCATATACGTAACCGCGAACTTCGGTGTCTATGACCTCGTAGTCGAAAGCCGATTCTCTATAAGAAACGCCGCAAGCTCTATCCAATTCTGGCCACTTGGATTGTCTAAGCTTACATTCATTTGACTGTCGAGTGCTGTTGCTTCTTATTTATTTCTGTGATGATTTTTGCGTCGCTCTTACGTTTTTCGACTCGCGCTTTGTTCGGGTGCTTTTCAGCGCTTAGGTTTCACGATTTGACATATGCCAGGAGGGTTTAATTGACGTACTTCCAGTGATGTATCTGATCAAATTAGCTCTTGCCACATTGGATTGACGCTCAGGTATTAGCTACATGTGTTACCAAAAGCCACATGTGACAAAGATAAGCTGGATAATCTTATTAGTCTACAATTTTCTAAAATTGCTTTGCATTAATTGTTTTCAATGGCAATGCTAGCTTTAGCTTCATTATAGTTAACCGTAATTTTAGCACGATTCACTGGCTACCAAACACTAGGCTTATGCCACCTCGCGAAGAGGAAGAGAGATGTAGAATGCCTAGTAACCTGTAATAGCCTGTGTGAGGGGTATTAACGCTCACCTTAGTCGAAGGTCACCTTGAATGTAATCGGAGAAGGCACGTGTGTGTGTCTAGCAACCTTGGAATGTTAAACCGACATAGGATATTTTCTTATTGCGGCTCGATACCAACTCGCCGTGAATACCTGTATCTAATGTATTATCACCTTGCCTTTTATAATAGGATAAAAGAGCCTTGCGCACCAGCACTTCTAACTTTTAAAAGTCTCAAACCAAAATGCTAGCCTCATGCTAAATCAGCCTGGAGCGAATCTTACAAGGCACGCATTACCAAAACCTTTGAGAATTAAACATACAGAAACTCGCGACAGAATTCCCCATGACGTCAACCCTCCACCCCGGGCCTTGAAAGCCAAAGACCGGTCGCGAAGTCTTCTCGCATAAAAGCGTGTCACTCACTGTAGCTTGGTTGATTCGCGGGAACACCACCGCGCAGCCATTAGACTCCTCTCGCTCCGATACACACACACGTCCTCTCTCCGGAACTCTAACCAGAATAATACTTTGTAAACCTAGTATCGCCCAAATAGTGGTAGCACAGTAATCACCGCGCTTATCGACATAAGCGTTCACGGTGTTACCCCAACCTCTAGTTGGCACACACCGTGCCAGCGTAGTACCGAACCTTGATTGTCCATCGATTATTGTGGAATAAAACCTACTTCTAATGTGAGCGTTAATACCCCTCACAGCCTGTAACACATGCACCAAGGGGTTCACCCATAATTTCCCTATATTTTCTTGAGAAATTTATGGATTATGTAACTTCATTTCCATGAAAATAATTATGTATCAAAATATAACCAAATTAATTTATAAGTAGCTATCCTCTTTGATATTGCTTTTTTCTCGAAAAGTATTGGTATCGGAAAAGTATCGGCAATTTTTAGGTATTGGCTGATTGCTGGGTATTGATATTGGCAGCAGAAGTGGTATCGGTACACCCCTAATAGATAGCTACCGAGCTACCGTATCTTATCGTTCTTGAGAGAATTTCAAATACCCACTTGATTTATTTCTTGGAAAGCATAATTTTATGATTAGTAGTAGGACAAGAGCTGTAATTGGGCTATAAAATTTTTTTTCAGGGTAGTACCTATATATATTTGTTATTTCAAGCTTTCGATTCGTTGTGAATCATCTTAAGGAAAAAATGTTAAGACTGTTTAACTAATTATAAAAATACCTATTTATGAAACTTTGTAGCTCTCTCAGTTAGCTACACCTCATGGATGGCATAGACTAGGTAATCAGGTGGGTATTATCTACATCGAAATATTTATTGACTTCAAACAACCGAGGTCGATCTGAATGCCATAGCTACCTCATCAGTTTTTGTGTCTGACCACAATTTCAGTCAGAAAGGTCAGTTTGTAAATTTAGATTAATTGTTTTTTAGCTCTGGTTGGTGATATTGTGCAACATATTCTGTGGGCTCATCTGTTTAGCCACCACTGTGTCTTGGAGCCCAGCCCAGTAGGTACCCTATCTACAGGCTGTGTTAAGTTGTGGGGTGGGGCTTGTTTACTAGGTAAGATTTAAGCCTGGGATAAGTTGTGTATGGAAAATACTAATTACGCATCTCTGACCACTGAGGGATACATGATCCACGTCTGAATGTTAATGGGCCTTGCAAGCCTAGAGCGACTCAAGTGCTTTACTACAAGGGTGGTTGCACAGGGTTGGTTGCATAGTTTATTTTCTGTGGCTAACCATAGTGGAGCTCGGGGCCATCCTTTGAAGCTGATTTGCCCGCACTTTTCTACTGAGGCTGGGGGAAGGGCATTTCCATCCAGGTGTGTTAGGCTCTGGAACTCTTCGCCAGAGAATATTGCCTTGTCCCAGTCCTCGGATGTATTCAAACGGCGTCTAGCTCGTCACTTGGGGGGGGGGGGTGTTGTTTGATTATGTGTGATATCAGTAGGTGTTGGCCTCCTGTTGGCCAGCTGCAGATTTTACAGGCTCGTTGGCCTTGCATACCTGAAGAGTTGGTTGTTTTGCGGTGTTGTGGTGGTGGAGAGTATGGGGACTCCAGCTGCAGTTTGGTTGACTGGCTGTATGGGCATGGAGGTTCTTGTTCGTGTTGATGGGTGTTGCTGTTGTTGGGATTTCCGTGGTGCCACCCTGCTGTTGTTGATGTTAGTGTCTTCCCATTAAGGAGTTTACCTAACTTATTTGGGCTCCATTGTGGGAACTGCCCCTGATGCACCTATATTCTAATTATGCTTGGCTCCCAGCAGTGGTGGTGCTTACCTGATGCTGCATGTCGCATGAGTTTGGGCGATATTGCTGTTTGTGATAAGGTTTTTGGGTGTTCTGTGGTGTTGGAGCTGCTGTGCTGGTGGTGCTTGGATCGCTACCATGGCGGTGTTGCCCCTTTCGTACTCACATCCTTGTGAGTACCTACGTATGTATTGTTTGTTGGTAGCTTCCTGATGGCCGACCGCGCACTTCGGCTCGTTGGCGGCGCGTGCGTGTGCGTTCTCGTGCTGGTACTGGCGCGCGGAGCCGTGCTTGCCTCCCTAGTCTGGCTGTCCTGCTCTGCGCCGGCCTGGGCTTTGATGGCTGCAGAGGTGAGTTACTTGCTTGCAACTCCTCCCGTGAGGTTAATCTGCAAGGTCGAGGGGTATATGATGATCTACCCTTCCTTCTGTGCTTTTTGCTTTCATTTGCTGCCAGTAGTTGTGAACTAGTCACTCTTGAGATCATTGCAACTCTCGTGAAGGTAGGTACTTTCAAAGTGAGAGATCTTTGTGCAAAAAAGCTGGGATAAAAATAATTGGGTTGTATGAACAGAGATTATTTTTTTGAAGTGCTAGAAACCTCTCACTTTTTACCACTTCTGTGACTAATTCTGTCTTCTTCAGTTTGCTCTTTCCCATGTATACCTGCCAGTAGTAGAACATTGATCAAAGTTGAGTGTGCCGCCTATATGAAGCTCATGTGAGATTGTTTCCAGTTTGAAACCTGCCCTTAGAAATTCTGAAAAAGAATATTTGTTATTAGCTTCAGGAAAAAGTGCTTGTGTTTAAAGCGCCAGTAACCAGGTTTTCTACTGCTGCTAATATTCTTCCGAAACTCTCCTTCGAGTAGCTAAATCTTGTTTGTAGAATGATGGAGGTCAGGTGCTTTGTGAATTTGCTTTTTGGCAGAGTGGCTGTTTGTGGAGTATATAAATGCCATTGTCATCTACCAGCTAAATGATGAGTTGTGTGTGCAAAACTGGTGGAATGTGAAGAAGGAAGAATGGCTTTATTCTATTAGCTACTTATTTATACTCCTTCTGATGATGCTTTGATGCTTTGTTATGACCTGCCCTTTATTCCTGACTTGCTGTTCCCATGTGTATTGATTCCGCTTGGGAGCACCATTGTGCCTTGATTACTAATTTCTATCAATAGCTATAATAAACATCTCGAAAACACCTTGCAGTGGCCAGAAATTCCTAATCTAGCATATAGCTAGTTATAATGTTAGTTTAACCACTAAAATTCTGCAAATTTTTCAGGAAAGTTGGAAGTGAAATTATCCAATTTACCTCATAGATGGTGCCTACTGTGTGTTGTATCAAGTGTATGTTGCCTGTGCATCAAAAGCCAAGTTTAAGTTACGGACATGAATGGAACAACTGTGGCTGATGGACTCCTGATTACAGGTGAGACCATGACCTGAATTTCAATTGCCTTTGCGACTCTGATTGATTTTCTGTGTTGAAAATTTTATGGTAGGTAGTAGCTACATTTCATTGAACTTTGCCTTTTCATCTGATAGTAGAGAATTTATATACGCACTCCAGTGTCCAACGGTTCATGAATTTTTGGTCATTATTTCACTTGAAGGTGGATGCATTAGGTAGACCCATCACGGCCTCATAATTAGACACTCTTTTGGAGAAGCACTACCAATTTCCCTCCATTAATGTTCATACCCAGTCTCTTTTGACCAAAGCAGCTCAACTTCAGGTCTTCAATGCATATAAACCAGTTTCTGTTTGCCAAAATGTCACGTGGCTAATTAGCTAGTAACTAGTTAACTATAGCTATACACAGAAAACGGTTGACTTGAATATGCCTTCTATCTAGAGGCATAGCTACCGTATATGACTAGCTTACAGTGGAGAATATCTACAGCTGCTTCCACTCGGTGCCAAGCCAGTCTCTGCTGAGTGATGATTTAGCTACGTGAGAATAAAAAAGAAAACTAGCTACTTTGCTAGAGCGAGCTCCAAAAAGACGCCTGTATCACATTCAGTCAAAACTTTTGGGGTCATGTATCATCTGCCTTTGTTGTTTCAAGTAGCTATCAATAGATCCCTCTGTCTGCCCTTAGGTTGTGGGGTTAGGTCAGTTAGGCTCATCCATCTAATGTAGCTAGTGAGAGTAGGCTACCTATATGTGATGGGGTACCTTAGACTTGGCAATCTTATGTCATTGGAAGTTTTCCCTCCCCCACCCTGCAAGACTCTCATTTGTTACCTACCTGAACTTTTCTTGTGAATTCATAAAAAGGCCTACCTTGTTTCAAATATATAGCTAGTGTATGGTTTCTGCGCATCAAATGACCGTGCTAGTGCCACCGTATCAACTGTGCTGCTAAGAAACCTTGCTTACGAGACATTGTAGTGTTTTAATAATTGATTATTACAAGAATAGATGCATAAGTCAACTTACTGAATTAAAAAAAAAGTTGTAGGAGTTAACTGGTGTAAATAAACAGTTTCTGGTTTTGAGACAGTGTCGATGTAACTCACCTCTGCAGCCCTCAAAGCCGAGGCAGGCCGAGACCATGCCAGCCAGACTAGGGAGGCAAGCACGGCCCTGCGCGCCCTCACCAGCAAGAGAACACACACTCTTCCACAGCTAGCGAGCCGGAGAACTGCACAGTTGGCCACAGGAAAACCACCAAAAAACAACACACACTCACATGGATGGTCCCCAATGAACAAAGAAAACAGGGCATGTGGCACAGGACAAGCACCTCCAAGGCAGACAGCCAGTCATTATTGGTAACTCTCCAGCCCAGCAACACCCCTACACCACAGAACCCGCAAAAACCCCACTACAAGAGCAAGACTATCCACACTCACGCAGCATCGACACCAGACAAGCACCACCTCTGCTAAGAACCAAGCGCTATTGGTAATGTAAGGTATCAGAGGTAGCTCCCACAGTGGAGCCTAAGTAAGTTAGGTAACTCCTTAATGGGTAAACGAAAACAAACAGCAGGGATGGCACCCCGGAAACCTCACAACAGCAACACCTATCAACCCCACCGCAACAAATAAGATCACCGGGGTATGCACGGCCAACAAACCCGAGATATCCGCAGCAGGCCAACCGGAACAACACACACAGACATCACACATAATCAAGCAACACCTCCCCCACGTTACAATCAAAACGCCCCTTGACTACATCCAAGGACTGGAACAACACAACCTCCTCCGACAAAGAGATCCAGAGCCTAACACATCTCGATGGAAATGCCCTACTTCCAGCCTCAGTGCCAAAGTGCGGTTGAACTAGCTTCAAAGAATGGCCTCGAGTTCTGCCATGGTTGGCAAAACAAAACAAGTCCTGCATCTCAGCCCAGCCCATCTTCCCCTTAAGTACTTTCCAGCACTTAAGCAAATCTGCACGAACCAACCTTCCCCTCAGAGAAAAGAGGTTCAGCCTCTTACCATACTGAAGTCCATCAAGTCCCTCAACATGCTTTGTCCATCTATGTTGAACAGACTCCAAAAGACGCAAGTCGCCTACATGGTAACTATTCCAGATGACTGAACAATAGTCAATGACAGGCCTGATATGGGTCACAAAAAGAGCCACCATAAAAAACTCAGGGGCTCTACACACCTTAGACCGCAAAAGACTGCAAGCCTCATACGCCCCTGAGTTCAGTTTTTCAGTACTCAAGAGAATGGTGGACTGTGGTTACTGAAAATGCTATTGTGTACTGTAGAGGGTGCTTACCCAATTGCCAAACTAACCCTATTTCCGAGCAAACAGCTATTATTTGATAGGTGTATTTCACAAATCTATCAAATAATAGTTTTTTGTTTCGAAATAGGGTTAGTTTAGCTATCGGGTAATTACCCTACTACCTGCTTTTTTCATGCTTGTATATTTTCGAATCTTTCTTGAACTGACGATGGTTACAGTACCAACATTACCTGTAGCTACTCTATTGTCAAAAGCCCAATGTAGCAGCCTTAGGACACCAACGAAAATAGCTAAACATGAAGAAAAGTACCACCTAGTGAAAACTTACAAACTCAGCCTGGATCCCAGTTGTAGATATACTAAAGTCATTCCTGGAAATTAATTGTTATACGGGTACTTGAATTAGCTATAACAAAAAATTACTACTGTCGTTATACCTACTCTGGTCTAAACGTGAAAAAAACATCTAGGCTATGGGCTGTAGTATTAATACTTAGCAGTGGGACACTGTAAAACTGGCCTGCATTGCACTGTCAATGACAAGATGCAAAACAAAAAGTAGAGCTTGGTTTGCTGTCTACCATTCAAAGCATGTTACTTATTTTTGCCATTGCCTTTTTTCCTTATGTAACTGCTATTGGAAGAATAGCATGTGGTGAAACAAATTAATTGAATAGAGAATAATACCGATTAGCTTATAGAGTAAGGTGCCCTTTTTAAAAGGAACAGTGGGTATGCACGGTTTTTTTTTTTTTGCAGCTTAACTCTTATTGTTAAGACGACCATTCATAACATAATGGGAACACCAAGTTTTTCATGTTTTACTTGAAAAGAAATGCTCTTAATTGCATTCAGACCAGTCAATAGGGTCAATCAAGATGAATTGAGCTAATATCTAAATTAGCTATTGTATTGCACTGACAAGAAGGCAAGAAACATTGACCTTTCAAACTGCCAAATAATAGTCGTGTCTCACTTGTACTTTACCGGTATGTCTTTTTTAAAAATAGTTGCCCCGATAAACCTGCTATCACACTTACATCGTATGTTAAAAGCTAGCTAATCTATTTTACTGCCCTTTTCGTTATTTTACAGGAGACATTTGCTTGAGTGATCCTGTTACTCCATTCGAATGGGTTCACATTAAGGAAGAGTTGGATGATGGTGACTTCATTGAAATCAAAGAAGAGCTGCTTGATCTTACTTTTGATGAGATGGTAAGCTGCATTGCAGGATCTTTTTTTATTGAACTGTACACAGAATTACGCTCTTTATTACACTCTTTTGAAATAATATCTGCCAAGTACCTAGTTCTCGTCCATTCTGTGTTTCAAAAATCATTTTCCAATTTAGACCTTTCAAGTTGGATTCACCTAGTGCATTCTTCTGGACTCATTATTTTGCATTTCCAATTCAATTCTCTTTTTTTTAATAAAATTCGTCACTATTTTTGCGTTCTTGATTTGCTATGCTGCAGTCTCTTCTCCACCATTGAGGCACCACGTATTGAATAGGGAAGCCTTAACTATTTCATATAAGTCTGTGTAGTTTATTTATACCTACTCTTTATTAGTTTTAGGACCTATTCTTTCAGACTGAAATTTGGAGGATACAAATTAGCCAATATTCACTCAGTGGATAAAAAAAATCTTTTGATTTGCTCTTCTAGTGGTTCCGCCGCGAGTGCTCATCTCTGGTGAGCTTCTGGTTTTATTTGCTCTTTCTAGTGTCCGCCGCGAGTGCTCATCTCTGGTGAGCTTCTGGTTTGATTTGCTCTTTCTAGTGTCCGCCGCGAGTGCTCATCTCTGGTGAGCTTCTGGTTTGATTTGCTCTTTCTAGTGTCCGCCGCGAGTGCTCATCTCTGGTGGTCCTTTTGTTTGACTTAGCTACTCTGTGGCTCTACCACCACCAGCTTTCACTTCTGGCTTCATTTTTTTTTTATGACTCTTCACCCTGGAGCCTACTTTGTGAATTTGGTGATTGTCGAACTCATAGATACAGAGAAACAAGGCTGTGTCCAATTGCGACGTTCTTGAAAGTTTTTCGGGCTAACTCATAGAAATATTCATCAGTGTCTTCCCAAGAGTTTCATTGTTTGTTGCACACATGGAAGTTTTCTCGACTGCATTATCTTTTGCTAAGCTCTGTTTGCTGTTTACAGTCACGAAGGAAATATTAAGTTGCTGTGCGAGCTGTAAACACATTTTATTTGTAATAAATATCAATCATAAATTAGAGCCCTTGAACAATTTTTTTAAAATATACAGGAGAGCCATTTAAAGATAATGCACTGGTGTAATAAGGTACAAAATAATCGACTTTACATAAGATTCTCGACCATATCTATTCGGATTTACGCCTTTCTGACTTCACAGAACGACACGTCTCGATGTGTACTAGCTATCTGATGGTGCAAAAAAAAAAACTAGTTTTGAAAAACCTGTCGCTTGCGCCACTATTGTTCTAGGGCCTTCAAATATTGTACATGATTGTTTGCAGAATATAGTTAAGTGCTGCTTGTTTGTTGTGCCAGGTAGCGGAGAGCCCTGAAGTACCTCATACATGGGCAGTATCGACAGACGATGAGAGTCACGGAAGCTCCACAACTCTCACTGCTAATGATGGCAGTGAGGCAGAAGTAACTGCTGCTGAACAATCCCTTGACTCCCAGAAAACCAACTCATCGCCGAATTTATACGGTGAATATGCTGCAAGAGACGCAGAAAAGTCTCCTGGAAAGCCCAGACTGCGAGAGAAAGTACTAAGTAAAAATTGTTGCAGTGATCCAATTGAGGATTCCTTAAATCCAGATAATTACACTGAAATCAACTTGCCCGGCACTGAAGAAAATTTTTTTGTTGTTATTAGCAGGAAAACAAAGAACAAAGAGGGACTGTCCATCAAATGGTCGAGCTCGCCCCCTGCTTCATCCACAACTTCTGCCAAAAGTCCTACAAGAAAAACTCCCCCTAAAGTTAAACAAAATGTGTCTCATGCAACTACAATACTTGATGCTTGGTCATGCTTCATTTCTGATGATATTGTTGACGCCATCGTGCGTGCCACCAACTCAAGAATTGACGAAAAACTTGTACGATTTGTAGATAAGGAACCTCCGTCTTACTGGAAATTTTGTGATCCAGAAGAAATCAGGGCTTTTATTGGTCTGGCTTATGTTAGAGGACTGATGAACTTAACCAACATGGATAGTAATGTATTTTTTAGCAACCATCTCGGCATATCTGTGTTCACGTCAACCATGGCAAGAAGTAGGTTTGACTTCTTGTATGCAAACATAACTTTCGATATGGTGGCTGACAAAAAAAGTCTGAAAAATCGTTGGTCAAGAGACAAATTCGTAGCAATGCGTGAGGTTTTTGAGTTATTCAATGTCAATTGCGCCTCTGCTGTCAACCCGACTGACTATCTCTCACTCACTGAAAGCATTTGTTCTTTGAAGAACAGCAATTCACCCCAGCACAATTATTCAGATAAACCTTCCAAGAATGTGGTTCTGTTAAATTCTCTAAACTCGGCTCGATACCCTTACACATATCAGTTGAGCGTCTATGCCGGCAAGCCAGACGGAGTTCCCTCTGACCACTATGTGGAGGGCGCCTTGCCTACCGTTCAGCAGTTGATTCGGAAGGTGGAGGCCCATTCATCTCTAGAGGGATGCTGCATCAGTATGGGTAGAACGTACACTAGTGTAGAGCTTCTGGAATGGCTGCTCAACAGGGATATAACTGCAGTTGGCACTGTTATGCCGAATCAAAAAGGAATTCCTAAGAAAATTACAACGATGAGCGAAAAAGAAGAATACTCTTACAAAATCCTGTGGAAATCAACCAACAAGAAGATATCACTTCATTCCTATGTCGTGAACACAAAGAGCAACGGTAAAAAAAATATATTGGTGCTTACCTCTAGGGCCCCAATTCTCGGTGTCACGAAGAATGATGGTAAAAAGACACCTGCCGTGCTGAAATTCTTTGACCGTTCTAAAGGCGGCGCCGACATCGTTCAGCAGCGTGATGCTTATTCTGTGAACTCAAAAACTGTTAGGTGGACTTTGGCTGTTTTCTCTCACCTTCTTGACACAGCCAGGGTTAATGCCCAAACACTGTGGGCCTTAAATAACAATAAACCGCCTGCCAATGTTAATGCCTTCAATTTCGCTTACCAGCTATCGCAATGCCTTGTTCAGCCTTTCATTGCTCGAAGACCTCATAAATTTCTCCGTCTAGAAACTCAGCAACAAATCCAGGACCGACTTCAGCAGGACCCCATTGCAACTACAAGCACTGACAAGGCGAGAAAAGCAGCAGCATCGGCCGCTTCGAAGTACGGCAAGAGGTGCGCTCGGTGTACCCGCGATAGTTTCACCATCACTGACATAGGTGAAAGACGTCGTAAAAAAGCCAGTCTTGGTGTAGTGAAAAACTGTTGCGGCAAGTGCGGGGAATCGGTCTGTAAAGAACACACAATATATAGATGCATGACTTGTGCTGAATAACGCGACTTTCAGTCCCTTGTACTAAATCATGTTATATTTTATCCGTCTCGTTGTGCATACAATGAAAGTCTTATTCACTACGTGAAGGAATTAAATTTGAAAGAAATTACATATATACATGTTCACGTGAAGCAAGAGAAGATTCATTTTCATAAATTTTAGCTGGTCATTGTTTCACATTGTACCTAGTAATATTGCACCGCATTTATTATTTCGAGAAGTGAGAAGATATCGTCTATTCATCGAATGTGAGTACTGTAGCTGCCATTATTTTCAAAGGATTTGTCTGCAGTTCAGCTCGGTATTATCTTCGGTGTGCCGAAGCCAGCCTTAATTAAGACCGCTTTAGAAGGAAAGAAAAAGACTAGTTTTGTAGACTCTGTCTAGTTCACTGGTGCTCAAAAATATGAAATAGACCCCAAATGATTTACATTTGTTTTGACAGTTTTGTATGCTTTTGCTGCTTCCTTCTCCGCTATCTTTTCGTTGAATTATTCTTCCCGTATCGCGGCTGCCTGGTAGTGTCTTGAAGAAGTGTTGGATGTGCTGGCGAATGCAGATATTTGCTGATCGTTGCAGAGGAGTGTCACCGGCATAGTGGCTGGGCTAAAGAATTGTGGTCTTTTCTCGGAATCCAAATTTTCATTCCTAGTCTAGTAGGTGACTTGACTTAGATAGGTACTTGGTATGGCAGTATCAGTATGTCTAGGTAGATACCTGTCAAATATTCGTTTCGGTTCTTACAACATCCTGTATTGAAGTTCCTCTTGTGCATATCACTTTTCTTGGTTCCATCCATCCTTGTCTCATAATAGACAGGTGCGCTCGGCATCTACAGGAAGGTACAGCAGACCGTTGTTGGCAGCTAACTTTGCCTGTAGTAAAAGTTTGGCAGAAGCTTTAACCAGTGACTCATTTTGTTGCCCACATCAGGGCTCTCCTCAATTATTGTTCAGTTGTGTGGAATGGAACACTGGCTATGTGGGCGACCTCCGGCTCTTGGAGTCGGTCCAGCGTAGGTGGACGAGGCACGTTGCGGG
The DNA here is from genome assembly GCA_001587735.2 of Parhyale hawaiensis. Classification (NCBI taxonomy): domain Eukaryota; kingdom Metazoa; phylum Arthropoda; class Malacostraca; order Amphipoda; family Hyalidae; genus Parhyale; species Parhyale hawaiensis. The sequence goes on along the minus strand of LQNS02278124.1, from coordinate 3,977,497 downwards.
ACTTGAGGAGCTGGAGTATGGTGAAAGGTTGGGGCGACTCAACCTGCTCTCAGTGAGAGGTGGTTGTGGGGCAAGTGGTTTGCGCTGAGATGCTTACCGGTAGTTAGTTTTCTCTGGCTCGGAGCTCGTGGAGCTCGGGGCCAACCTTTGAAGTTGATTCGCCCGTACTTTAGTACTGAGGCGGGAGGGAGGGCATTTCCATCCAGGTGTGTGAGGTTCTGGAACTCTACCGGAGGAGGTTGTGTTGTCCCGTCCTTAGATGTTTTCAAGGGGCGTCTTGCTTGTCACTTGGGGGAGGTGTTGTTTGATTATGTGTGATGTCTGTATGTATTGGCTTCATGTTGACCTGCTGCATGTTTTTCCCGCTTGTTGGCCGTGCCTACTTTGATAGTTGTTTGCTTGACAGAGTTGTGGTGCGGTGGAGGTGGGGACTTCAACTGTAGTTTGTCGGTTGATTGGCTGTATGGGAGTGGCGCCACCTCTGGTGTTGCTTGTTGTTGTTGTTGGTGCTTAGGTACCCATTAAGGAGTTGCCTAACTTACTTGTGCTCCACTGTGGTAACTATTCCTCACCCTCATACGCTTTCATTGCTACTCTACTTGGCTCTCAGTGTGGTGATGCTTACCTGGTGCCACATCTTGCGTGGATGTGAGTGGTCTTGCTCCTTGTGGTGGGGTTTTTGAGGGTTCTGTAGTGTTGGGATGCCCCTGTGCTGGATAGTTACTACCTAATTGTGCTCCATCTTAGTGAGCACCGTACATATTGTTGTATTGTGAACCATTGATAGCCTATGTGATAAAGTCGGTTTCCAACTGTGGCCGGAAATTGCTTAGTAAGCTAAATTAACCAATGCCTGGTACATGAGGTGGGAGATCATTAGACTACACTAAAAGGTTACTAGCTATGTTGGATTACACATGTGCTTTGAGCATTTATCGAGCGGCTATGCTCTGCTACCCAGTACCTGTTGATTGTTCTCATAAGTGATGTAATATGGTTGTAAATAAAGAAAAGAAACTTGGCCATCATTCACTTCACCATCGCCACGGTACCTAGAGCATAACACTACACTTTGCAACCCACTGTGACCGCAATGCTTCCACCAGCAGTGCGGCTAAGCCGGGTTGCTGATGTCATTTGAGCCCTCCCCATTTGACGTCACAGCTCTGACAATATCTTTTCGATTTTTTTAGGTGCTGACTCCTCAGAGTAGCGGCCATTTGTCTCTAATCTAAGCCAGTACTTATGAATTGCCTAGTTTTGGTGTATGTTCAATGTAGCTTTGGGTGCCTTCTCCACAGCATAGCAGCCATTTGCATGTAATCTTGACCAGTGCCTGTGAATTTCCTACTTTGGGTGTATGGTCAAAGCAACTTTTGCTTTGCTACACCTCAGTTGGAATTATTAGTTTCTTCCCTGTCTTGGTACAAGGGATGGACCCCTCACTTCTTCATTGTGCCTAATATTTATTGCAGTTTATTCACAGAACTGAGTTTATATGCTTAATATAACCTCATTTTCCATATCATAAGACAAATTTTTTCCCCCAAAAAATGTACCCCAGCAGCTTATCACCCTTCATCTCAACATTTGTAGATCAGGTTGTACTTTCTTCTATGAAGTGCATAGCTAACTAGAGCACTCTGAGAGCGCATACCTCCACCAAGCAAGGCACTGGTTACGAAAAATTAAAATCGGTTCTGAGACTATGATTTTCTCTGTATCAACACAAAAATCTAATCATTTGTGTCCTTCAATAGTTTTAACAGCTTCAGTAAATGTTTTGAACATCCAGTCATAATTTTTTGAGTTATGCTGCTTACAAGCAATATGACAAACATGAGTCAAACAAACAAACCGATCTGCACCAAAATTTAATCATTTATGCCTTTTAAAATTACTAACAATGCATTAAATTTCATAAAGATCCATTCATTATTTTTTGAGTTATTGTGCCAACAAGCATAAAATTAAAAACAGGGACAAACGAACGAACAAACCAACGGATCGTTAAAAAATTTGGTCATTTACTCTTTGTTATATAGCTACCTAACAACTCATGTGAATTTCATAAAAATTCGTCCATAACTTTTTTAGTTAAAGCATGAAAAAAAAGGAGGCAGAGAAACAAACAAACAGATGGATGGATCTTCACCAAAAGTTAATCATCTGTTTCTCTTAACATAGCTACCTAACAATCCCTGTAAATTTCGTCAAAATCGGTCCATAACTTTTTGAGTTATCTTGATGACACACAGACATACCCAATGAAAACATAACCTCCTTGGCGGAGGTAATTACATGGTGCATCTTACTACTTGCAGCATCTTCTGACTCGGGAAATGTGGTGACTGAAATTCAATTAACGTGACCATAAACTGTACTTACACTCAGACTCTTGAAATACTAGAATGCATTCTCAAAAGATATGCTCTTTGAATAATAAGTGTGTTTACCAATCTTAAGTATAAGCCTTGTTTAGGAGACAGTTGGCATGTTCTGCTTCCGTATGTTGCTCATCACTAGGTCTGTTTAACGTTTACTAATTCAAGTCTTTTGCTCAACTGTAGCTAATACATTTTGATTTTCCAAATGCCTATATTCCTATCACACTCTTTTCAAAAAATATAAATAAATAAAAAATTGAGTGCTCCGTCTGGAACGCCCTCTGCTGAGTATACATTGTGTACCATTAGAAAAACAACTTTCATGTATGTGTGATGACTATTATGTAGGTACATCTATCAACACTGTGCACCAATATTTTATGCCTGTCTTTGTATTGGACCATCCACCGCAGGCGGTAGAACTTGAGTTCTACCAGGGGATGCTTTACTCTCCCCCGGTGCTGAGTGAATATATGTATGTGGTTGCTCGTGGCTATTAAACCGTGCGCCCGCAAGGACACCCAGCAAAACCCGTGCGCCCGCAGTGTCGACCAGAAATTAGCTTCCAAAGGACGGCATCTTAAGCAACCTAGTATAGGAGTACTATTGCAAGCACAGGAATGAAACGTGCACGGTTGATAAGAACACATTTGACCTTTCCAAAACCGCGTTCATTTTTGTGTTCAAGTTTTTGGTTTATGTGATATAAAGCGTACAAGTCCGGAGATAGACTGCGGCTGTTGGATGGTCTTCGAAGACGACAGTGCGGATTCTTGGTTTCCCCACAAGATGACACTACTAGCTCACGGGTTAAAGTACCGTAGGGGTGCTATACCATACCCATCCATATCAAATTCTGTATAATTCTTTCACAAACTAGTAGATCGCTGGTGGCACTATTACACTGTAATATCATTAGCATACTATAGCTCAAAAAAGAATTGCCAGGGTTCTACTGTAATATCGTACGTTGCCTTTGATCCACTTCACCTGTCAGTGGGATTTTCTGGTGGACTCTAACGTTGCACACTGTCCAGCTTTCTTCGGCTTTGCACCCTTAGGAGTTTACCCAGATACTTTACTATAGGGTGTGCTGCATCGGGATTTATTACTTCCAATAAAATTACTTTATAAAGTTGGATACGCTCTTTTTAGTTCACTTTCATCTCTGTGAGGCAGGTCCACATTGATAGTTAGCGACATTTCTCATACTACTCTTAAGTGCCTCCATGTGGGAGCCACAAACCTGGCCGCTTCTTACAACCCATGGGAATATTGGATCATAAAATTTTCGGGTGTGTGGGGGTGGTACAGTGCAATGAAGATAAGTAGAACAGCTTGGAAGAAGTAAATTGCAGTTGAGAGGAGTGGTCATGCAGTCCACCATGACTGCATCACTGCAAGCAGTGGCCTGAAGCTAGCAAAGATTTCATTCTTTTGGCCCAAAGCAGTCGCCGCCTCACCACATTCAGGCCTACCACATTTTTACGCTCCCGTCCCTGAACATATTTTATAAGAAAATAATCCTTGTGTTTATAAAATTCACTCCATCTTCTTTAGATTCAGTTAACTCTTCGCTCACCCTTGCTAGGCGCTCTGCCTTATCTCTCTCTACACTTAGTAATGAGGTACCTATCTGTTGAATGACTGCTATTCTCGCCCCATCTACATGCCTGCATAATGTTCACGTCGGCCTGTACTGCGAGCAGGTTGCCGAGTTAGATGGTTTGATTCCAACTACTACTCCTGAGTTCAGAACATTTCCGAATCCAACTCCTTGGACTCAAAAATGTCTGACTCCTTCCATTTCTTATTCTGGCGGTCTCTGTAACATATTTTAATATTCACTAACTCCAACTTCTAGTTCTAGCCTGTTGCCCTCGGTAACCCTGCAACCGTGACTGCATGTCCAGTTACCTGTGATCAACTTTTGGAGCCAATGCTCTCCTCAATTACATAGCTATTGCAAGGAGTATAATCTTTCTGACAATTAGCTCCAGTTTTTGCCCTAAGGGGTATATTCTGGCGGACCCTAACCCTGTCAAAATAAATATGGGTCTCAGAACTCTAGGGGATGTCTCGACTGCCTTCTTTGCAGGGAGTATTGCAGCTGGGCGCAGCTCCTGCTACCCCTTCTGTTCCACGAGGTGTGCCTCTGATAGGTGGTAAGCGACCCATCTCATGGGGCTCATATCTTCTCCCGAGTCGTGGGCCATGAATTGGACCCTCCACATGGGTGTTGTCTTTCTTCTGTCTTCTTGTTTTGCTGCTCGTTTCTTGGTCAAGCGAAATCGTTCAGCCTCATCGGGGGGTGGGTGAAGCTTTTGCGCCCTGTTTCCTGTCAGTTGCGCACTGACCACTTGAGACCATAGAACTCATCTTAGTTCACAATTAATCCCAGACCTTCCGACAGAAAATCTGAAATAAAGACTTGAAAATTCGGTGCGAGGCGGGCGTATTGCTCACAGCGCTTGTAAACACTTCTCCAATACTACTCCTTAGCTACTGTTTAGAAAAGGCCCATTTTAAAATCTTTTTGGCCACTTAAACCTCTCTGAGCCTTAAAATGGACTGCGGGCTATGCTGTTGGATTAGGGTCTTCTATTCCATGGTAGCTATAGAGAATCAGGAGACCCCTTAGGTTGCCTTAGCTAGCCCTTTCGAACATCTTTTTTTTCCAAATTTGCTTTTTTCTAATTGCTGTTCCCATGTGTGTGCTGATCCTGTGTGGAAATTCAGGCATGGGTTAACATGCTGTCACCATACCTTATATCCCTGCTTCTTCCTCTTTTGGAAGGCCTTTACTGTTGCTAAGTTGACTTTAACTGACTTTTATGATCATGTAACCGCAAAAACACTGTTAAAGCTTTCAGGAAACTTAATCGGGAGGTAACACTCACTTTCACCTACTGGAGGGCATTTTACAAAATTTTAGCTATGGATGATGAAGGAGTAACTGGAGATGATGCTTTCCAGGCTCCAGGTAAGGCAATTGCATTTGTTTCATAGCATTTGTAACATTATTGCTTTTTCTCTGCTGAGATTTTAATGTTTTAGTCAAACCAGCGTAAGGAGTCCAATGGGCATGGCTAAGAATGCAAAGCAACTTTGCGAAATCTCACTCAAGTGTGTGGTATAACTTTTCTTAATAGATAAAATTATATTTATATTCAAAAACTCAAAATTTATTAGTTAATAGATTAAATTTAGCACTGCTGCGTTCAATTTAGACCCACCCTTAAAGGGCTGCTTACACTGGTTTGACTATAGTACATACCAGTGAACCCTGCATCCCTAATTTACAGCAAAAAGTTGGCTTGGGTACCCTTCAGTGCCTATAATTTTGGCTACAATTCCTTGATAAAATATAAAGTGCACCCACTACAGCTTCAGCCTGGTATTCAAAATATTGAATACTAAGGAAAATACAGATGAATAAATAGAAGTCTACTAATATAAAATTTAACGTTTCGGGATGAAAGATACCATCTTCAGAAAAAAGATAAACTAAGCTACAACCTATCAATAAAACTTTCTTTATTTTCAACATCTTTAAGGGAAGCTTGGATGTTGTTGGGGAGGAAGTCTAAAGCGCTAATGAACGTAGCTGCGTGCAGGGGCCGAATGTCTGCTCCCGTACAGTCAGCAGATATCAAGTTAAGTATGAACTGTATGTAGCGGTACAGCCGAGGTCATATAATATTGAGGTTAGGTTTGGTTCTATGGATGTGGAGGGACTCTAATGTTGTGAGCTCGATGGGATTGGAAGAGTCTATGATGGAAAGATCATTCTGCTGATGGGATGGTTATTTTGCTCAGCATGTAGGCGAGGGGCTGAATGTGAGGGTTTCGAAAGCGGTAAACCGGTGCGGCTGGATATACCTAAATGTTGGTCAATACGGGATTTGAAGTGTTGTCCAGTGCTACCCACGTATGAGGCGCTGTAGGCCTGGCATCGGTAAAGGTAGATAACACTGGACAGAAGTGGTGTGGGGGTTTTGCTTTTAAATTTGAAGTAGGACCCTATGGTGAAAGTGTTTTTGTATGAAAATTTAAAGTTGTTATGTGGGTAGGCTTCAGAGAGGAACGCTTTCAAAGTGTTTACTGTGCTAACAGATGCTTTGTTGTAGTATGGATGAGAGTGAAAGAAGTCCAACCAGTACACTTTGCGCAATTCATATGACTTTCGAGATCGAATCAGGAACCTCCAATTGCCTCCCAACGCCTACTTAGCCAGCTTTGACATCACCTCCCTTTTCACCAACATCCCCGTGGAGGAAACCATAGATATTATCTGTAACAGTCTTTATTGACACGGACCTATTCCACAATATGGATAAACCTACCTTCCGAACTTTTCTCAGCCTGGCCATCAAAGATTCTTTCTTCATATTTAACAATAGACTGTACAAGCAAATAGATGGAGTTTCCATGGGCTCCCCGCTTAGTCCCTCGCTGGCAAATATCTTTCTATGCCACCATAAAACCCTTTGCCTTAACGACTGCCCACGTGACTTCAAACCGATCTACTACAATCGTTATGTAGATGATACCTTCCTCGTATTCAACAATCAAATAGATTCTGATCTCTTTCTGCAATTTTGCAGTGGTTCGCTCCCGGCAGAGTACCTCTGTCGGTAGCACCTTGACCCGCGATTCGAGGGGACTCCAGATCAGGAGGACGGTTGAGTCGTCACACTATTTAATGACAGGTAAGTAC
>LQNS02278124.1:3954011-3966172 GCA_001587735.2 Parhyale hawaiensis | reverse complement strand
ACTGAGGCACTCAAGACGCCGTCAACAGACACTCTCTGCGTTCGCTCAGAAACAAAATTGCGAATGATTGACAGAACCCTACCACCCACACCAAAGGACTCCAGCTTGTACAATTGGCGGAGCAGGCGGACTTTTTTGCTCGTCGTGTCGAATGACTCCTGGTGCCCTGGACCTGGTGTATATAGCAGAGGCTAAGATGGTGCAGGGTGGAGGAGCCAAGGACCCAGAGAAAAAAAAATCTGGAATTTCCCAATTTTCAATCCTATAACAGGAAATGGGTTAATAATCAGATTTTTACACGAAACATCAAAATTTGACGACTACTACTAGTACTACTACTACGAGCTCAGATATACACTTAGACAAATTTTGACTTATTATGTACACTTAAACATTGCAGAGTACTTACCTGTCATTAAATAGTGTGACGACTCAACCGTCCTCCTGATCTAAAGTCCCCTCGAATCGCGGGTCAAGGTGCTACCGACAGAAGTACTCTGCCTTACGCTCACCACTGCAAAAGTGTACATTGGAACATTCCAACTAATTTGAATAGCAAACATCCAAATATCAAATTCACTGCAGAAAATCAATCAAATAACTCTTTAGCTTTTCTTGATGTTTTAGTAACTAACCTAGACTCAACACTGACCACTGGAATTTACCGAAAACCCACATTCTCAGGCCTCGGAACAAGTTTTTCAGTCACTGCTACGATCAATTCTCTATCAATGCAATAAAAACTTTACTATTTCGAGCATACCATCTGTCTTCCTCCTACCTTGCATTTTCAAACGAAGTTGACTATCTCCGAACATTTTAAAAAAATAACGGCTATCCGCATTATTTTTTTTACCATTACTGTAAATTGTTCCTTGACAAACTGTTCGATCCCGGCATTAGCAAACCCTGAGTCAGTAAATTGGACTTCTTTCACTCGCTTCCATACTACAATAAAGCATCTGTTAGCACAGTAAACACTTTGAAAACGTTCCTCTCTGAAGCCTACCCACATATCAACTTTAAATTTTCATACAAAAACACTTTCACCATAGGGTCCTACTTCAAATTTAAAGACAAAACCCCCACATCACTTCAGGTCCAGTGTTATCTACCTTTACCAATGCCAGGCCTGCAGTGCCTCATAAGTGGGTAGCACTGGGCAACACTTCAAAGCCGTATTGACCAACATTTAGGTATATCCAGCCGCACCGGTTTACCGCTTGTGAAACCCTCACATTCAGCCCCTCGTCTACATGCTGAGCAAAATAACCATCCCATCAGCAGGAATGATCTTTCCATCATAGACTCTTCCAATCCCATTTAGTTCACAACATTAGAGTCCCTCCACATCCATAGAACCAAACCTAACCTCAATATTATGACCTCGGCTGTACCGCTACATACGGTTCATACTCAACCTGATATCTGCTGACTGTACGGGAGCCGACATTCGGCCCCTGCACGCAGCTATGTTCATTAGCGCTTTAGACTTCCTCCCAACAACATCCAAGCTTCCCTTAAAAATTTGAAAATAAAGAAATTTTTATTGATAGGTTGTAGCTTAGTTTATCTTTTTTCTGAAGATGGGATCTTTCATCCCGAAACGCTAAATTTTATAATAGTCGACTTCTATTTAATCAAAATATAGAGATTAGTGCTAGCAATTTCTATATAGTAAACAAAATTAATTTTTTCAGAACTGTCCTAACATTTGTACAATGATCAGTTTCTGTTTGCAATGAGTTATAATACATAGAACCATGATACATATAGCTATACATTCTCTCTCTAGGTAGGCCCCATAAGTAGAGTGTATTAAAGTATATCTGCAGCTGCTCCATTGAAATTTCAAAGCTGATCTTAATTTGGTGTTCACCTCAAAAGAAGTGAAGATAACCAGTCTCAGCTGTACATTACCCTTTCTATTTGAGCAGCAGGCACTTAAACGTCATTCAAAGCTTGAGTTGTGGAGTTTTGATGATCGACAGGCAAAAATAGTACTTCATTTGAATTTTTTATGGAATGTTGCTTCATCCAATGGAAATTTTGCTGGCTCACAACCATTCTGAGATGCAAATGCTTCCAACTGTTTGCTCTTAATTTATCCTTTCCTCAATTATAGTAATTGTAAGCCCATTTTAAGTGATCATTTGATGCTTCTTGGATTTCTTTAAGAAAGATCAGGCTGTGGAGCCTGTGGTTATAATGAATGCAATGATCCATTTTATTGCTGGGCCTTGGCCACAAGCATCGAACCTGAAGCAGTGCCCATGTAAATTTTTTACTTTGTTGTTTACCAGTCAGGTCCAGTAGTATAAAATATTTTTCTAATAACCAATGTCGACTTCTTTTGTACTTTTTTATTGCACCAAAGATCGCTACTACTAATGAAAACCACAGAAGTAGCCATAGGCTAGCATAACTAGAGTGATAGAAAAAGTGATAGCTACATGGCAAAAGCAACAATCTCAGCAAGGACATCATTGGAAGATGATGAAATCAGCTCTAGAGATTTCTCACATTTCGGAATGGCAAGACATTGAACTGTGGTTGTGGTCTCCAATCAACTGTGACAAGAGAATTATAATCTTTTGTATGTGTATCTACTTGTGGAATTATTGGACACATTCAAATTTGACAGTTTTTACTCTACCAAAATTTAATGCTAACTCTATGTTTCTACTATCGCATTCAATATGCTGTTCACAGATTTTGAATTTTCTCCTTGGTGATACTTGAGAGCCCGGACCAAGCGGTTGAACTAAGTTATGGATAGAATATAAAGCAGGAGGATAATGCTGGTTAGTCTAAAGTATATTTCACAATGAACAGCGGTCACCAAAGTTTAATTGCATTACAGGGGTTGACGTTAAAACTGTTTCATGATTGTAATGTCATAGGAGTCAACCATTTTTCTTATTGAAAACTTACTCCAGTGTTCTTGTTATTATACATGTGTTGCATGCATAAACATTGGAACTGCATTGTCACAATTGTTTTGCATAGTTACCTTTTACCCTCAGTCGATATATGATGAGCCATAGGCTTAGGTTAGTTAGGTAGAGTCGCCCAGCTTATGTTACGAAGAGCAGCGACATCCTGCAGATTACCTTGGTCCTTTGGGACATATTTCCTTCATGCCTACTTTGTGGGAACAGCTTCTGTGCATGGGTGCTATGTTTCTATTGGAAAACTGTATGCCCTTTTTTTCTTTATCTTTGAATAACTTTTTTAGTGAAAGTGGAGACTTAAACTGCTCAACTAACGTAATCCTTTTCATTATTGATGAAGAGGGAAGTTGTTCCGGTGATCCTGTACCTTTGTTTGAGCTGGCTCACATAAAACAAGAATTAGAAGATGGTGATGAAATCCAAGTCAAGAAGGAGCTTCAGGATTTTTCCTACAGTGAGCTGGTAAGATTTATTACAATTTTTTTCCCTTATATACTTTCTTGTCACCTACCTAGCGTCTTTTCCTATGTGCTTTATCTATTGATTGTATTGCTTCATAGAGGCCAAAGGTATTAGTGTCTCATATGGTGTTCAAGTGGTTACAGTTCCAAGTTTGGATCATGGAGGTTAGCTCTACGTATTTAGTCTTGCATGATATTTTGTTGCATTTCCAATTTAGAATTGATTAGCTTCATTTGCTAAAAATTTGAACCTGCTCGACAAAAAAAAAAAACTCTAGATTTTGGAATACTTGGTGGCACTCACAAATACAGCTGAGAGAATCCCAGTATTAGCTTGTTGTTGACACATGTAATCAAATACTTATGGAAAATCTGCTGGAGATGGTGTAACTGCGGTGAAAATTTACTGGAAGCTAGTAGGGCATTGACTTTCAAATAAGATTGAATATGGAAAATAATGGGACAATGCAGCCTCTGAAAAAGCTAGGTAATATTAGGAGTGAGTATATATTGGAGAAGAGGTTAAAAGTTGTGGAAGATGCTGCTAGCAGGGCTTGCCCAAAAGCCTTTTGAATGTGTTGACTGTCTGTGCTTTAACAACTTCCAAAAAATCGCGTCTTACAAACGTTTGCTATGTAATACTAGAAAAACTGTTTGCTAGAAGCCCTTGAAATTTTTATTTGAGTAGGTATTCCACCTCTGTTTCAGAAGCCATCTTCGAGGTCTCTGAAATTGAGTCCCTTTGTAAAAACTACATGTAAGCCATTAGCCACTTCCTATTCAAACTCATGACATTTCTCATGATCTTTTGGATTTGACTTAGACTACCCCCTGATCTTATTTTTCCAATTTTTGAAACTTAGCATGATAAATTGGAAAGACCAAGCTGATAAATGTTACTATTGAAAACTTTTTTCACATTGTTTGCAAAAACAGGCAAATTTTAATGTTTCTGAGCTGTTAATAGATTTGTAATGCTTTCTGTCAGATTGAAATTGTGAACTGTATATACCTAATATTTCAAAGTGAAACCAGAAATCATTGTCCTTTTTGTAATTTTGGGTCAGCTGCTGGCGCCATGTTTTATAACAAGAGCCCGGATTTATTGCAGTTTCTAGCGTTAGTGTAATAACTGCAATAAGTGCAATAACTACAATAAGTGCAATAACTGCAATGAGAGCTATAAATGCAATATTTTAGGCCGTGTTCTCATGTCCCACATTGCAATGCGTTCACTCAAACTGATAGAAGCGGCGCATTGATTTGAGAGAAGCAGCTGCAGCAAATGCGGTAGACTGACGAATGAACCATGTCCCTTTTTAACACGCTGCGTCATTCACGTTCAGTAAACAGAACTTATAAATGCTAAATTTATCCTCTGCAGCTCTCACAGATCATGGACAATTCGAAAAAAAATGTTATATTTATATCTTTAATGATCAGAATCACTCTACGGTACTCCCGTTTAAGAGAGGAAAACTAGAAAATCTAAAAATGTTAAAAGAATACAGACGCCATCTTTGATTTGGTTGTCCAACTAATTGCTCTGTGCTGAGTTCTCTTCTGTCGGTTTATCAGGCTATAACTAGGGTTAAAATAGGCTATTCTTATCAATATCAGTCTATAAGATTGTGGGATACGAATGTGACTTCAATACGACGCGAAATGTGAGCGAAAATGTAAAGAAACTGTATCACTGAACGCTTTACGATGAGCGAAGTGTGAACTCATGTCACTTATTATCACTGCCACGTGTCAACATGTCAGACGCCATGACATTATGACATTGATTCCTTTAACAATTATTGTTCCATGTATTGTTGGGGCAAAAGTATAATTGAGTTTCAAAATCTGACTATTAAATTTTTATTACCTTTTTCGTTCGAGGGTTACATCATGGGAACAGGTAATGTGGGATATTTTCAAGAATCATTCTTGCCATTGCGAAGAATTATCAATTAGCACAAGTGCAATGTATACCTACTGATAGCTAATTGGTATACGGAACTGAAATAGGTGTCCGTTGATCCACTCGCATGATATTCCCATTTGCCATCCGACTTTTTTGTCTTTTCATTTTTGCTTGCTGTATTTGCCTTTCTTTGTTTCCTATGTCTTCCACCCATATTGTTTGTGTGCAATTAATGCAATTTTTAGGTGCAATACGAGCAATTTTAGGTGCAATAAGAGCGATGTTTACGAGCTATAACTGCAATATTTTAAACGCAATAAAGCTGGGCTCTAATTATAACTTTTCTGGAGTGATGGGAGCATCACGTAGAGTTTAGCCTTAACCTTTTCTCTGGGAGAAACTGGTGCAACTAGTCGTTTTCACTAAAGGTTCCATCTTTTAATCATTGAGTAAACTTGTACTCAAAATTGAAAAATATCTTCAAAATGAAACATTTTCTGAACCTAAATACTCGTTGGAAAGGTGCATAATAAAAACAGCTCAAAGATAAGACATATTTGGTTAATTCACGGTAATTATTCACCTGCACACAGAGAACAGGGTAGTAATATTGACTAAATTTGTTTAGTTACGGCATTTTGTTTGGAATCACTAAATATTTTGGCAATTCTCAACATATGGGGAAAAATGCTTTGTTGTAGTTACTTCTTTTTTTGGTTAATAATACATCGATATTCATGGTTATTATGACAAAACTTGGTACATGAAATGAATAGAATGGTAACTGTAACTAGATTTTGGTAAATACAAACAAATTTAGGAACTTGGTTAAAATTACGAAACTCTTTTTCGTAATTTTTACTAAAAATTCGTAAATACTACTAAATTTTTTAACCAAAAAAATTAGTCATTTTCACCAAAAATTTGGTTGGCTTATAGCTGACCAAATAGCTTGATTAAATCAACCAAATTTTGGTGACTATAACCAAACTGTTCTCTGTGTGTGACAATGGTGAAGTTCATGTTTTATTGGGCTCTCCACTCCTATTCAGTGCTACTCTATTGATACCTGGCCACAGGCTGCTAGACTGAAAGCCAAAATCCATCTACTTGGGATTGAAGAATTCACCCCACATCTCGAATGTGATGCCACTCTTCCATTGCCAATTGGCATTTTTTCAAGGAAGTTCGGTCTGAACACTTTTGACCATGAAAACCCCATTTAAAATTGATCTACCTAGCAGGTGTATGTAAAGACTTCTTGGGTAAAGTTTCTCAGATTTTAAATTTAGGTGCATTACAGTGGAGTTTGTAATACAGTGCCGTGTATTTTGTGTTATTACACCATCTTTGTATCTAATCATTCTAGTCTAACTCTAGCAAATAAGGTGTGCTTTGTGCAGTTGTTCCATATTGCTATGCATACCTTATAAAGTGCATTTATTTATAATTTTTCATTCCTGTGGTGGCCACTTAATGGCACTGCTAAAAAGATAAAAAGTTACAAATTTAGAGGTTTGTTTCTATTATTATTATTATCATCATTATTATTACTCCTGTAGGCCTCTCATAACTGTCTATTTCATGCAAACTTGGTGATTGATGGCCCAGTTGCATGGATGCTGAGGGACCATCCTCTGAGCAGTTGCAACGTTCCTGGCGATGGTTTTTGTTAGAATCCAAAATTTATTCATAAAATTTTTTATCTTTCTTGGTATAACTGTATGCTCTGTTTTGCTTGCGCAATTTCTCTAGACTGATAGGCTCAATCAAAGTTCCTTTTTCTAATTAGTAGTTGTGACAGAAATCCAAGCTTGCTGTTGCAAACTATGAACATTTTTCTATTGAATACTGTATATATGGAATAACTTTGATCACTGTATGTGATCATTTCTTTGTGAGGAAAAATAGAAGCACCAATGGGGCCAAAATTTCTGATAAAAATAAAGTTTGGATTATTGAACATCCACCATCATTGATTTAAAACTGCCGTACTACATGATAGGATTAATGAAGATCTTTGAGAATAACATCCTTTCTATTGAGGGATATTGCTTAAGAACATGAATTTGTTTCCATGAAGGACCATTATTCTACTGCCTTCTGGCCCTTCTCCTTTGCATGCAAATGAAAGAGAACTAGGAACATGCTTGAGAATAAAATCATTTCTATTTAGGGCAAATCACTTAAGAATGTGAATTTGTTTTCATGGAGGACGATGACTCTACTGCCTTCTCCTTTGCATGCAGGTGGAAGAGAATTCGGAAGCATCATACAGATGGACGGTGGCACCAGAACCCGAGGTTCTAATAAGCGCTGCAAATTTCAGTGTTGAGGGGAGTGAGCTTACAACAGCTGAACGAGGCCTCGCCATGCAGAGCTCCAGAATATCATTTAGTGTGAACGGCGAATTGCCTGGCGGAGACAGAGAAGCGTTTACTGAAAAGCTTAGACTGCGACAGAATGAAAAACTGCTGCGTAGAAATCGTATCAATTCAATTAGTGAGTCTCTAGACCCGGAATATTACAGTGATGTCAAATTACCTGTGACTGAAGAGAATTATTCTGTTGTTACAGCAAAAACAAGCAATAATGACGGAGTTTCCATTAACTGGTCAAGCTCACCTCCCTCTTCGTCTGCCCCTTTTGTAGGAAGCTCGAGAAGTGAAACATCTAACGTTAAAGATGCTGCCGCTCATGCCACAACGCCTCTTGCTGCTTGGTCATGCTTCTTATCGGATGACATTATTTTCACCATTGTGCAGGCTACCAATTCAAAAATTCAAGAGAAGCTAGCATCATTTGCGGACAAAGAACCTCCGTTTTACTGGAAACTTTGTGATCCGGAAGAAATTAGAGCTTTCATTGGCATGAATTATATAAGAGGATTGATGCAGTTAACTCATATGCATACTAATTTGCTCTTCAGCAACCATCTTGGTGTTTCCGCGTTCACCTCAACAATGCCGAAAAGCAGGTTTCAATTCTTGCTTACCAACATAGCTTTCGATTTAGTCTCGGACCCGGGAAACCACTGGTTAAGTGACAAGTTTGCAGCAATGCGTCCATTATTTGAGTTATTCAATAAAAATTGCGCTTCTTCTGTCAACCCAACTGATTATCTCACACTAGATACAACCATTTGTTCTCCAAGAAGTATAATATCTCTCAATCAGAATCATTCAACTAAACCAGCCAAGTACAGAATTCTTCTCCATTGTTTAAACTCGGCTCGATACCCTTATACATATCAGTTGAGCGTCTATGCCGGCAAGCCAGACGGAGTTCCCTCTGACCACTATGTGGAAGGCGCCTTGCCTACCGTTCAGCAGTTGATTCGGAAAGTGGAAGCCCATTCTTCTTTGGAAGGGAGCTGCATAAGTATGGGTAGAACGTACACTAGTGTAGAGCTCTTAGAATGGCTGCTGGAGAGAAAAATAACTGCAGTTGGCACTGTCGCGTCAAATCAAGCGGGAATTCCCGAACAAATCGCAACGCTAAATGAAAGAGACGAATATTCATACAAAATTTTCTGGGAATCGACAAACAAGAAGCTATCACTACATTCCTATGTTGTTAAAACCAATAACAGCAGTAAAAAGAACATTTTAGCACTCACAACTTTAGCCCCAATACTTGGTGTCACCATGAACGATGATAAGAAAAAACCTGCGCTGCTGAAACTCTTTGACTGCACCATAGGTGGCGCTGACATTGTCCACCAGCGTGATATCTACTCGGTAAACTCAAAATCCCCTAAATGGACTATGTCGGTTTTCTCATACCTCCTTGATACAGCCAGGGTCAATGCCCAGACACTGTGGGCTCTAAATAACAACAAAAATCCTACCGAGGTCAATTCCTTCGATTTTGCATACAACTTATCACTGAGTCTTGTTCAGCCCCTGATCGCTCGGAGACCTCAAAAATTCCTCACCTATGAAACGAAGCAGAAGATACAAGATCAGCTGAGATCTGAACTGGGAGGAACAGCGTGTGTAGGAACATCTGGCTTCGATGCAGCAACTGCTACGAGGACTAAAAAGCGGTGTGCCAGCTGTATCTATTCTATTAACACTCTCGGGGACCCCAATGAAAGACGTAACAAGAAAGCCAAACTTAGTGCAGTGAAAAGCTATTGTTGCAGGTGTGGAGAAGCCGTTTGTAAAGAACACATAATAACCACTTGCCCGAAATGTGCTCTGCAGCGTAACTGTTAGCACTTGAACAGAATGATTATTTATTTCCATACATTTCTTTCATTTGTACATTAAACTACGCATGTTCAATTCATTGCACGTAAGTTAATTCAAGAAAAAAAAGATGTTTTGCTTTTCTGTGCACAAGATGAATAGCATTTCCCTAAGTTGAACTGGTCAGTGCTTTAGATTTTGATTGATACTAAATATACTTGACTTTGCAAGATGAATGACATCTCCCTAAGTTGAACTGGTCAGTATTTTGGATTTCAGTCGATACCAACTTTACTTTGCATCTGCTTCAAGAAGAAGATTGCATCTGATCCTCTAATGTGAGTACCATTATTGTTTTCCCTTCTAAACTTCATCTAAGGAGCTTAACTCATCGTACACCTTATGCAAAAGCTATCCATTACATAGGGTGTCGTATCATCACCCGCAATAACCTCCTCCCCCTGACGCAACACTTGTTACTCCCCGTTTCCTTATCTTCCATGTCGTTCTCTTTAATTAAGTTGATATTATAATAATATTTACCTGGTGTTGATTCAACTTATCCAAGCTACTAGGAGTGATTTTCTCTGGGGGGGGATTTGAAAAAGTGGGAGCCTTTATGGTACAATTAGGATTAACTCCTTTTCCAACTAAATTCTTTGTACAATTGCGTCTGAATAGGCATACATGCTCCTTGGAATAACAATGGACTGCCCCTTAAACAGTCAGCAGTGTTAGTCAGTTACGTACTGTATGTTAAAGTGAGTAGTAAATGGTTTATTTATTTATTTTTGTAATTTGAGCCAGAAGAAACCGTTTCTTAGACCCTGGTGCATATCTGGTATTTTCACTGACGACAGTGAGTTTATTCGGAATAAGCTATCAGGTTCCAGCTCAGCCAGCTTTTGATTCATTTTCAAGATTCTGAAAAGGGCTCAAAAGCAGGAGTTTCTGATACCGTGCGTCTCGCTCCTTAGATCCTACGGGCTTGTAACTTTGGACACTTAGCAGAATGCTCATGCAGGGGACGTTGCTGGAAGTGGCCGTAAGATTTTAGTAACTGTCAGTACAGTGTTCAGTAATGTGAGTATCTACCTGCCAGAAGTTAATTTTATTGTACTGGACAATCACGATGAATTCTGTAGCTGTCTGTATGATAGTTGAAATGTAGGTAGCTATAGGTAGTTAGTTAATATAGCTATGTATATTTTTGTATGTAGCTACATGTTCATAAAATATGAAGAAACACTGTAGAAATGAAAGCCTCTTTATTGAGTTAGCAAGTTGGAAGCGTAATAAAGTAAGCAGAACCAAACCTATGCTTTCTCAACCTATTCTTACAGAGATATATTTTCAATAGCTAACAATAGAATACATGATACATACTTTGTTGTGGTGGGGTTGATGGTGTTGCTGTTGTCTGGTTTCTGGGGTACCATCCCTGCTGTTTGTTTTCGTTTACCCATTAAGGAGTTACCTAACTTACTTGGGCTCCAGTGTGGATCTACCCCTGATACCCTACATTACTAATAGTGCTTGGTTGTTGTTGTTGTTGTTGTTACGTAGGGGGCGGCTCCGGAGGGGGTCGGGCGTGTGGTGGAAGGTATGAGAAGGAAGGCAGGGAACACAAGAAGTCAGTCACAGATAAAGGTCTGTCCCATAGAGAGGTAGGAAGGAGGGCGGTAGGGTGGGCGGGACACTCAAAAAGGTGATTACGGTATGGGGGGCGCGGTGGCAGTCCGGGCAGGAGTCGGAATCCGCCAGTTCGATCCTATGGCGGTATGACATCAGGGCAGAGCAGAAACCTGAGCGCAACTGTGATAGAGTGGAACGGGCCGCTCGAGAGAGGACCGCTTCGTCGGGCGAAATCTCCGGCGGGGCATAGCCCAAAACCCTGTTAGCGAGTAGGCTGTCTAGTGAGGCTTGCACGGCAGATCGGTGGAGGGAGGAAATCGCTGAGCGGTACTCTGGAGAAGGCATGATGTTATCAGTAAGTAGCTATGTGGTTGATGTCAGGTTGAAATTTGGTTGTTAAGTTGTGGCGGATGAGACGGGGGCCAGCCTGTGCGGTGAAAACAGAGTGGACTGGGTGTTCGGGACGAAGGGCGGAAACGAGGTATTGACGGCACTGGAAGTCGAGGGATTGATCGATCCTCAGCATCTTGAACTCTGCGTAGAGATGGTCCACGGGAGCCATGCGGAGGCAACCGGTCGCGGTGCGGAGAGCGGCGTTTTGAACCGTCTGCAGCTTGCGAACCGCGGACTGGCGAGCCCCAGGGTACCAAACTGGAGCCGCATAGGTGATGAGAGGTCGGACAAATGCCCTAAATGTGAGAAGCAGGGTCTCCTTGCACTGGCCCCAGCGAGTGCCCGCTAGAGCCTTGAGCAGTCTGAGGCGGCTGGAGGCTCGGGCGGCTGTGGAAGTGATGTGTGGTGTAAAGGTGAAGTGAGTGTCAAAAGTGACGCCGAGAATTTTGGGGCGGCGCTCTAGAGAAAGGGTAGAGTCGTTCATAGTGATGCCGGGGTCAAGTGTTGACTGATGGGTGTCGGTTGTCCATAGAGTTGAATTGGATTTGGAGGTTGATATGGTAAGGCCCTTGTTTGCTGCCCAGTTGCTTACTGAGGCAGAGTGGCCTGAGAG
>LQNS02278124.1:3912510-3927635 GCA_001587735.2 Parhyale hawaiensis | reverse complement strand
TTTTCTCTCTCTCTTTTCTCCTGTCCTCTATATCCTAACATAATGGCAATAGCTCATAGAGTGCCGGGGCGTATGTTCCGGTGTCTCTTTGGGAATGGGCCTATTGGTTCGTCTACTGCCGCCTATCTAATCTAATCTATTGCTCATGTTTATCAAAGACCTATAACCTATTCAGTTTTTTTTGGGAAACGAGAGATGCATTTCTAATTTTATTCTGGCATGCTAGCTGCTACTGAAAATTAAAAGGAGCTAGTAGTTAAAATTACTATTAGATAGCTAGTGAGCTCATGAGAAGGATGTAGGCATGTAGCTATTTCATTTTCTTTTGTTCAATACCGGTACTCTGCTTTTCATTAGCTAGTAGCTAGCTATTTCTATCGAGTTTTCTTTGTATTTTGAAGTGTTTCTATGTTTTTTCAAAGGATTTTATATTTCAATAATTATAAATCATAGCAAAAAATGGCTTTTGATTAAAAAAAAAACATGGCTTTTGTCAACCCTGCTTTCCCCCTTTGCATGTCTCTGCACAATGATGTTGTGTGCAAATACCGTCATGCATTGGTCACATAACCTACTATACTTAGCACTCTTCTTTTTCCTCTCTTGATCATCTCATCTGTGTTGGATTGAGAAAACCTGAACTAACATAGGTACAGATAATAATTACATCAGCCTTTGATGGGCTACATTTTTGCCCAAGCTAATTTTTCTAAATGAAGCATATGTGCTACCTAGCTCTGCTTCCTTATGTCATATGCACAATGGTTCAAACCAGATATTGATAGTACTATCCTATTTGATACATATTTTCTTTGTCAAACGCCATTTTAAATGCAGTGTGGTTCAAGGGGTTACTCTGATCTGTGTTTAACTCTCAATAACAACTCTCCTCCCTGATATTATTTTACATCACTTAGCCTAAGTAGCTTCACTGTTATTGCAGTTGATGTGGCGTATGTTGTTACACAAACTATTGAAATTACCTCTGCCGAGGAGGTACGGTAATGTTTTTGTCTTGTTTGTTTGTCTCCAAGATTACTCAAAAAGTTATGAATGGATCTTTACAAAATCTACAGGGATTGTTAAGCATGTTACTAGCAACAAATGGTTAACTTTTTGTGAAAATCTGTTCATCTGTTTGTTTGTTTGTTTATCTGCCTATTGTTTCTTAAGGTAATAACTCGGAAACAATTGGATGGATATTCATGAAATTTATATCATGGTTAGGTATAATGTGAAGAGTATATAACCAAATTTCTGGGTTGATCTGTTTGTTCGTTCGTTTGTTGGTCACTATGTTTGATTTTATGCTTGTTAGCACAATAACTCAAAGAGTTATGGATGGATCTTAATGAAATTTACTGGAGTTGTTATTAATGTTAGAAGACATAATTGATTAAATTTTGGTGATGATCGGCTGGTCTGTTTGTGTGTCTGACTTGTGTTTGTCATAATGTTTGTTAGCAGCATAACTCAAAAAGTTATGAATGACTCTTCATGAAAATTACTGGAATTGTTAATTCTATTAAAAGCCATAAATGAGTAGATTTTGGTGTTGATATGATGAAAGTCATGGTTCCCAAACCCATTTGAATTTTGTGTTGCCGTTGCCTTGCTTTGCAGAAGTCTGTGCTCTCCAGTTAGATTAGATTAGATAGTCGGCAATAGACGAACCAACAGGCCCATTCTTGAAGAGACACCGAAACTTGCCCGGCCCTCTATGAGCTATTGCCATGATGTTAGTAGGATATAAAAGACTGGGGAAAAGAGAAGGAAAAAAAAA
This sequence comes from Parhyale hawaiensis, assembly GCA_001587735.2. NCBI lineage: Eukaryota > Metazoa > Arthropoda > Malacostraca > Amphipoda > Hyalidae > Parhyale > Parhyale hawaiensis. The sequence goes on along the minus strand of LQNS02278124.1, from coordinate 3,925,852 downwards.
GGAAGAAGAAAAGTCTCAGCTACAGAGACGATCATGAATGCACTCAATCATGGTTAATAGCCTCTGATACGCAGAGTTAAAGATGTTAGACCGTGTAGTTGGAGCAGAAGAGAGTAGAAGACTGATATAGGAAGCCTCAGAGGCTTTGGCCGTTAAGAGTGTGCGACTCCTGGAGGAGGAATCTTTAGCTGTGGAGGGTGTGTCTCTCTCAATGAATGTCAAGACTATTTTTAAACGAGTTGACTGATTCCGCACTAACAACGTCGGAAGGAAGTCTATTCCAAATGCTGACAATGAAATACAGAAAGAACTGCTGACTTGAGGTCGTTCTTCGAGCTTTGTGCTCGAGTTTTTGACTATTGTTTCTCAAGCGATCATTGAGGTCTCTTTCAAAGAGTCCCGTTGTAGGTACGTCGTTGAAGCCATTCAAATACTTGAATATTTCTGGTAGTTGCCCTCTGAGTCGTCTTTGCTCGAGAGAGATCAGACCCAGTTCCTTAAGGCGACACTGATACTGCTTGTTTCGCAGCTGAGGTATCAATTTCGTTGCTCTGCGTTGGACTCTTTCCATGTTATCGATATCTTTGCACTGCTGTGGCGACCAGAACTGAACAGCAAACTCTTAAGTGTGGCCGCACTAATGCCTTGTACAGGGGAACGATGATGTCCTTGGACTTGTATTCAAAATGTCTGGTAATAAATCCGAGTACTCTGCTTGCCATGTTCACACTCTTGTCAACTTGCTGACTGTGCTGTAGTTTGTAACTATGATTCTCAAGCCACGTTGTTGGGTGACAGGAGCCAATTCCGTCCCATTCATTTTCAATGGGGTTGAAATGTTCACGAGCCCTACGTGCATTACTGAGCATTTGTCGACATTGAAGTTCATCTGCCACGTTGCGCTCCTTCCCATAAGGTGGTCAAGTCTTGTTTGAGCTCGGCTCTTTTCGTGCCAGGATGACATAGTTTTGTATCATCCGCAAATTTGCTGATTTTACTATGGATGTTAAGATCCAGATCATTGATGTAAATTGAGAACAGAAGTGGGCCAAGCATGCTACCTTGTGGAACCACTGATGGTACCTGCGTCCAGTCGCTCGTTTCTCCTTCGCGCTTCACTCGCTGCTGCCGACCTGTGAGCCATACCCCGATCCGTCGTAAGTAGTCTCCCTGGATACCTACCATGGGTTACTAATTTTTTCATTTGCCGTTGATGGGGAACTTTACCAAAAGCTTTTTGGAAATCTAGATACACAAGATCTACGCCCTTTTCTTCATCTTTATTATCCGCAACTTTTGAGGAGAAGTCCAGAAGGTTTGTTAAGCAGCTTCTTGCATTTCGGAAGCCATGCTGAGAGTCGGATATGATCTGATGTATCCTCAGGTGGTCAGTGCTGCGCTTTTTCAGGAGGCGTACGATAGTTTTGCTGACGACCGATGTAAGACTGATTGGTCGATAGTTGCCGGGGCTTTCCTTGTCCCCCTTATGTATTGGTATCACGTTAGGTAGCCTCCCATCCTGTGGAACTTCTCCCGTTCTCAGAGGCCGATTAAATATTTCGAGCAGTGGCTTCACGATGACTGGAGCCATTTATCGTAGTACACGGAGAGTAAGATTATCTGGGCCAGTGGATTTATACACATTCAGGTGGGTCAGTGCTTGAAGGATCTCGATCTCCGAGAAAACACATGAGTTGATAGGAGCAACTTGCATCGGTGCCGGTTCGGGAATATTCGTAACATTTTCAATAGTAAATTCAGAGGTGAAATAGTCGTTCAGAATTGTGACTTTGTCTCTTAGGTCATTGGTGATTGCACCGTCAGGTCTTTTGAGCGGACCTATGGTTTCTTTTTTTATTCTTCTTTCATTCACATATTTATAGAATTCCTTTGGATTGCGTTTTGCCATAGTGGCCACGGATACTTCTTTTTCCCATTTTGTGGTCCTGACTATTTTCTTTACATCCCGGCATGCCCTTATGTGACTGGCCCTGTTCTCCTCTGTTGGATTACGCTTCCAAGCTTTGTAGCGCACTTGTCGCATTGCAATGTAGCATTTGACTGTCCGATTTATCCAGAGGGGATAATTTCTGATACTAACTCGTTTATTTGGTATGTATCGTTCAGCTGCTCTCAGGATGCTCGTCTTCAAAATGTGAGAGCATTGTTCAACACTAGCGTCTTTTATCAGGGTATCGAAGTAGTTGTTCCTATTTCAGTTGCCATTACCTGAAAATTCACTCGTCGATAGTCTGGCCGCATGAGACGACTCGCATTAGCGGTAAATTCATAGTGAGTTTTGAGCGTAACTTCAATCAAGTTGTGGTCTCCAAGCCGGTCTAGGATGGCGAATTCAACAATTTCACAATCAGGAGTGGAGAGAACCAGATCTAGAATATTACCTTTTCTTGTAGGTTCATTAACATGCTGGGTCAGGTGATGGTGGCTGAGGAGTTCGAGCAGTTTGCTGCCTGGGGCTGGGCTGCACAAGGTACTCCAATTAATGTGGAGGAGGTTGAAGTCTCCCATTAGAATTGTTTCTTTCGGAGTATTCAGTGCATTTTCGATCTTGTTGCAAAGTGCTGCATCATTTTCTTCGGAACTGCGAGGGCTCCTATAGGCAAGCATAATATTTAACGACTGTTCAATGCCGAGACGAGCATGTGTAGTGATAGATTCATATTCTTTAGTTGCTGCAGATCCTTTATAGAGGGGATTAAGGTGTTTCTTGATATATATGATTGAACCCCCTCCTCTGCCAGTTTCTTTGGGTCGGTCTATATTGAACAATTTGTAACTTTTCAATGCGACCTCTGCTTTTAAATTCTTGTGTGAAAGGTTGATCCATGTTTTATTGAGTGCGGTAACATCATACGCAAGAGTGGCTGCTAAAGCTTGCAGTTTATTCATCTTGTTTGTTATGCTCGGAACGTTGCCAATAAGAATTTGCCTCAGTGTTTGCATTGATTTTCCGAGTCAGTGATACGTTTGAAGTGTCCAATTGCTGGGAAGATATTGGGGGTGTCAGATCAGTACAAGTATTTTCCGCGGCTAAAGCGTCTGTCTGAAGTTGAGCTGGAAAAATATTTTGTATTTCGGCTTGACAGTTGTTAGATTGTTTTACGTCCGCAGCTGTCTGGCGGACAACAGGTCGTTTCATGCCAAGTAAGCCTTGCTTCTCGTTATTCTGGTTTGGGGTTGCTGACAAGAATTCGTCTTTGGAGGAATGTTCCTAGTACCTGACTTTCAGGTGCTGCGATTCCCTTCCTGCGTTGGTATACTTGAGGTTCTTGAGATTTGACCACGCTTCTTTGCTACTGGTATCTGGGACTGTGATTTATATTTAGAGACGCATGCAGGGCTCCCGCGTTCTGTATTGGATGCGTCAAGCTCTGCTTGGCTGGTGTTGGTAGGTTGTTGCACATCGGTGCCTTCAGACATACTGCAGTTCGTCGATAGGATGTTAGAGACTATGGATGGTATTAGAGGTGGAGGACCCAGACGTGACATCTGCACTGCTGCATCTGGAGTTGGTGTTATCTCCTCGTCTGCAAGAAGCGTACTTGTGATAATTGTGCCCCCCGTTTCTCTTAGGATCCCCAACCTTCATCCCACTAGGTAATGAGATCTGAGGATAGCAGTGGACGGCCGCAGGGATATTGGGAGCCGTTTGCTCCATTGCAGGCAAAACTGCTGGGAGAGCGTGAAAGGGGTTTAAGTGGCGAGGCTGCTCAATAATGGTCTTAGGTCTTTTGCGCAAGCCTCTTTCGAAAGCAGCGGTGGCTGAAGCTGCTGCATCGAGCAGCATTTCTCCGAAGACATGGTGTCCAGCGCCACTCAAGTTAACCCCATCAGGTAAAAACAGTCTCCAATCGTCCTCAAACGCGGGAAATAAGTCAATAAATTCGAGCTCATTCTCCTCTGCCTCTCTTTCAATTTTTCTGTTGATGTAGCGGATCCTAGAGTCTAGGCGATTACCAGTCCAGAGACGGGGCAGAATACTTGGCAGAGTGGCATGGTCACTTTTCAGTTTGGCCGCGGCAATGCGGTCTTTAAGGAGTTGCAGCTGAAATTCGGAAAAAGTTCTTAGATCATTCGTTCCAACATGGATAATGATGTGATCCATCTTTTTATAACCTATGTCCTTCAAGATTACTGTGACATGAGAAGTGGAAGCTTGAGGTCTGCAGCTGACTTTCCGATCCCTGCAGCCCCTTTTGAAGGCTTGATACTGCCCGTAGATTATTCTATCTCCAACAAGAAATGCTTTTATCGATCGCTGACCAGGAATTGGCGTAAGATTTTGTTCCCTTTCATGACTTAGAGGCTGAACAGAAGTCTCCGACTTTTTAAGATCACGTAACTGGGGAGAACCGCACGGCTGCTGTCTGCTCACAGGTGTAGTTTTGGGGCGAACAGACGTTGCTACATTATCGTCATCATCATCAAGATCAGTAAGCCTATTTTTCAATTTTATACTGTTTGTCCTTATTTCCAAAAGCGTGCCAGTCGATCTCCGCTGACGTCTGTTGGGGACGTTTTCCACGGGGAGGGTGATAACCGCGAGTGAATTTCACGGGTGGCCGTTTTCCCACCAGGTATGGGTCGTTGCTCTACTTCGTCTCGTTCCAGATCAGCAGACCGAGTTGCTTTGGATTGAACCCATCGATTGGTATCCGATCCAGCATTCGTACTGTCATCCACGTTGGTAGAGCTGGCGAGTGAAACTCGACTAGGGGGAGATTGCCGCAACGCTTTGCGATCGCTTCTTAGTTTCTCTATTTCAGCCTGAAAGGCCTGTATATGAGAGCAGAATCTGCATGATTCCAGCTCCACTCCTTCATAAAAAATAACTCATGTGCGAATCCAGAATGACATTCGGTGCACTGTTTCATGCTGGAGGTCTGTACTACCAGCATGTGAGGATATGAAAGAAAAAAAATGAATTAGGAAAAAAGGGGAAATGAATCGCTATACTGACGCGTAATACCAGGTATGTACTCTGGACAGGGTATCAATGTATTACACGCTTGCCCTATCGGTAGTGCCGTCCCCCCAGCTATAGCCCCAGATTCGAGGAAAAATACTCCTACTGGTTTGCATTCAATTAACGTACATTGTTAAAAAGTTCTTTTATGTAAAGGAATAACTATACTTTATATCACAAGAACGTGTATTTGATATCTCTATAGGATGGACCTTGATAGCGAGAAGCGGCGTGCACGGCGATATAGAATTACGATACGTACCTAATTCAAGAGCTACTGATTTCCATTACCGCTACAGAATACTGAAGATTAGTTATCAATAAGATAGCTAAGTTAACACAATAATAACTTTGTATCCATTATCACATATATCACACAAAATTATGATAGCTTGGAGCCATGTGTACGGCGATACAAAATTATACCTACCTAGTAGAAAAGTACTTATTAACATTACCGCTACAAAAATTAAATTTAGTAATCCATCATAAGTTCGCCAAGTTAACACAATAATAACTTTGCATCCCCCATCACACAGAATTGTGTTACAACAACAATTGATTAAAAATTAATTAGGTACACTGTATAGTGTACCTAATTAAGAAAAAAGGCAACTCCTACGTCTCGTTCATCAATTGAGTACGACGTGAAATAATTAGTTAGGGGAAATACATTCGATTCAAAACTATACAAAAATGTATAGGGAGCACAGATAGTAGGTATTGCACATACAGTACATTGAAACGCATAAGAAGGAACATATGGTGACTATTAAAATTAGTAGTTACTCGAACGTTTTCGTGTATAAGTCAAGAAAGGACATAGATGTGTACAAACATTATATATGACAGCACAGTTCAACAGAAAAAAAAAATTCACTCTACCAAAGGAAATTATTGATCCAATTAACAAAGCAGAAGACGGCTCAGCATATTCGGTGGCTACTTTGTGGCAAGCTTTATATATTTATAGTGATCTTTTAATTTTCATCATTACAATTTTTTAATGTAGAGCTTGACACAATGTCATGATGTCATGGGAAATAAGATTCTTGTAGTGTATCTCATGGTCGTTCAGGACGTTTTAAGCCTTGTTTGTCAGTTAAGAGGGGGGGGGGATATTGTTATTTAATTGACATAGAAATATATACAGTATATACAATTTTCAGTCGAGATAACTCCCAAGAGTATGGCTGGTTGATTGTGAGTTATGCGAGTAGTGGAGAAACAAGATGGGTATTACAAAACTACAGTGCATATACAATGAAACGCATAGAAAAAGGTAGATGTAGTGACGTTCAAAATAATATAATTCACGAATGACGGACATAATTTAAAGAAAAGAAAACAGGGTGAGGATCAAAATAACAAAATAATTCACTCATTATGGACATAAATATGCATATACAATATGTATGACAGCGCAGCTGTATAAGCAGGAAAAAAACACTCAATTAAAGCTTACTACATCTGTGGGTCTAAGCATAGTTCACGACATCATGGTGCTGAATTAAAAAAAACATATTTCAGCCTAAAATGGTATTTGTAGCTACTGCATACAAGGCTATATGTATGTTGCTGAAGAAAAATGAATTTGAATATCGCATTAAATAATTAAGAAGAATTTACCGATCCATTTCACAGGCAAAAGACGGGCCAGGGCCAGCATATGTTTAAGCATAGTTCACCTAATGGTGCTGAATCCGAAAAAAAGGCATATCGAATCATGAGATGGTATTGTAGCTACTGCATACCAGCCTATGTATGAGGAAAAAAATATTTGGAGATCTCATAAAATAATCAACAAAATTTACCTATCCAGTTCACAAGGCAGAAGATAAGCCAGGGACAACATATTCAGAGGCTGCTATTTGTCCAAATTTTATAATTTTATGTTTATCTTTCAATCTCTATCATTACAATTTAGTATCGTTGAATTTGACGCTATGTTTTTGATAAGTCAATCCTTGCCTGTATCTCATGGTTATTTTCAGGATGACTGGACATATTTGTCTGTGTAGAGGTAGAAAAATAAAAAAATAGTCCTTTTTAATGAGGTAGAACTTATGAGAGTAAATAGATTGTTATCTTACTAAAAGGTATGTCCACCGAAATTGAGATGGTGTTGAAAATTTCTCGGTAGTAGCCCTAAAGTAAATAGGGAAACTACTAGGAGCTATCGCGCAACATATTTCTGTATATATACATACAGATATCTATATTTTGTTCCTGTCGTGCCTGGGTCACGCTCGGCGGTTGCAGCGAGGGCTGCTAGCTGAGCTGAGGGTGACCTGGGACCTGGTGGTGAGCAGGGAAGGGCAGTGAAGACGGGCGGTGGGGCAGGGTGAGGCTGATACAGTCGACTCAGTGTGAGACTGATAGAGTGATGATGATGCAGAGAGCTTCTGGGCTATAATGCTGAAGCAGAACGGGGTAATGCAGAGTGGTATGATGCAACTTTGAGATATTTTTCAATAATATGAATGCATTCTGGGCAAACGTTCAAATGAGGTGCGTGTTGTCTGAGGCAAGAACAGGGTCTTAGTCCTCTTTAACCCTTTCGGTACTGACGGTACGTGCACGTCCCGCATCAAAATTTTCATTATTAATACCGGTGCGTTGTTTCCTGCTCTGGAAAGTTGGACAACATATTAAACAACCCATCTGAAGTCAGTGATAGTATTTTCTTTATGAATCAACTAAACTATAGGAGAGCTAAAGTGACTACAATGATTGTGTCTGCTAGGAGCTTCTTTTAGAACCTCATAAAAAAAGCAAAGTTTTCGTAGCGAAAGGGTTAAGTCGCTGGAAGAAGTGCACGATGGGTGAAGTTGTGTGAAGTACAGACAGTGAGTACTGACGGGCACATCCAATATGAGAGACAAAATTTTAATCCGTTGGCTTATATGTAGATGATGGTCTGAAGCGTGGAGCGTTGAGCTAGTGCTAGTTAACTTCAGCAGGGTAGGTCGGTACGATACTGTGCTATTGCACTCTTCCTCTCACAACGTGAACATTCGGCAGCTGCCCGGTGAGTAAGGTGGGGTGGGTGCGACACTAGAGAGGAAGTAGCTACACCAGTACTGTGGCAGCACAGAATAGGGATGTCCACGGAACAGGCAGAGCTCACATTCAAGGAGACGTTCCCTTATAGGACGTGGAGAGCTTGCGACCAACAGCGGTGTGTGTACCTTTGCATGTTGGTGCCCGTTAGTATATGTGTTGAGAGGTCAACCCTCAGACCTGCGCTGGCTCGAGCGTTTATGCCTAACACACTCCATACAGTTGAATGCGCACCGTGTTCTGACGCTTGAAATATTCAAATATCTTGCACTATGAGACTGATACAGAACTATTCTTAGGTTACTGGGATACACAAAGTATTCATGCACAAATTTGGCTACTATTCACTCTCCTCAGAAGGCACAATCGAGTGGGAGACTATGGTTAACACAGAGCCATAACACAACCTGCCTTTCTGTGACGGGAGGCAAGTGTACACTGTCGTTTGCCTGACTTTTTTTTCGTTTGGTTGACTTTTTTTTTTATTGGAGCAAGCTTATGTAGTTTTCCCTTTCTTCTGAATAAAATGATGAAAAGGCTATGCCAGAAATGGTTTCTGCAATATTTGCCTCCTTTATAGCTGTAGAATTCATCATAGCTGTTTTTCTGCTTGCGGCGTCTTCTTTATAGCAGTAGTTCTGTAAAGTATTGATCATTCAGAATTCATCATAGATACAGTTTTTCAACTTGCAGCGTTTGATGCCTTTATTATGTTAACTACTAGTATGTCATACATACTCTAATAAATTTCCTGTATTTGATAAATCGTTCTTGTTTTGATGTTACAAGTCACAATTTGGTATAGGCCAGGCTCTATTGGTTGAAATTTAATCCTGTCTTGTGGATTAATCTCAATTGCTTATGGGTGCCACTAAAAATGTCCATTTCCAAATGCTGATCAACAAGTGTTGTTGCTTTTTCTAGTTAGAAACCATTGCAGATAAGCATAGCTTGATATCGGGCTATTCCCAGAAACTTCAAATTAGCTACAGTGTAAGCATTTTGTTTCCATAAATTATGTAGTATTTTCATTCATGTTAGATGAACTTTTTTTTATTTTTGAAAGGAACATTTGTCATTGAAATCATACTGTTGGTTACCTACTGTTTTAGATAACTGTAATCCCATAGCCTTGGTTATTGTTTTAAAGAACTGCCATCGCATATCCATGTAACCACCTAAATTGGTTATGAACATCTCAAACAAGCTGGAATGAAAGGCAATAGTTTACCCTGTTAAAGGCTAGACTAATTGCAATTTACTTCAAATATTGACTATTTACTTACCTCCAAAGCTATAGCAATGAACGAGCAAAAGGCTGCATTGGATGAAGTATTCCTGCTCGAAGGTAAGTATTTGAGACAATGTTATGTCTCATTTTAAATCTTGCTGATGTTTGCTTGTGATAATATTAATTTTGAGTACTGTCATGCTATACTTCTCTTTAGAAGATAGCTAGTTATTTAATACTATGTTATGCCTCATTATAAATGTCACTGATATTTCCTTCTGACAATATTAGTTTAAACTTGTGCCATATTATTCTTTTTTAATTTTGCTCCTCGGGAGCATGGGATGCATGATAAAGCCATATGTTGATGTTAAATTTATTGTCACAGTGATATTGGTAGGCATTCAGTGTCAGCACAGTTTTGAGCACAAATTGCAGATTGTCTGCAGTGTAGGATATGCAAAAACTGTTAATTTATAATTAAAAAAAACTAACATTGATGCTTAATTTCATAATTTTAAAAACTAATTGGGAATAATTTGTCACAGAATGTAGGGTACTCCTGTTTTGATTGTTATGATGGACACGTCTGTTCATTCTTCATTAGCTACCAAATCTGGAGTCCTAGTAAGATCAATGAAGGACAGTCATTACAAACTATTTGTTGCCGTTTTGAGAGGCAGGTAATACAGGTACCGTAATTGCACAAAATTTTCCTTTGTTTTGCCAGAGTACTTAAATAGACTTTGTCAGGGGCAGTGTAAATCCTAACAACTTGGGTTGGGTTGCAGAGTAGGAGCTACAGTTTTGAACATGTATGGGGCCAGGACTCTAGGTTAAACACTCGATTGTCCCTGGCGGACTAAGTAAGAATAGATTTATCGTATTAAGAAATTGAGTTGGAGGTTTTTAGGGTCCTGGGAATTGAAGTCGTACTTAGATATTGGCTGGGCCGTAGAGTGTATGTCGTACTTGATTGGAGTCCAACGAACTTTGCAACCCTGCCAGCTAAAGAACAGGTCTGATGCATTTTATATTATGAGCTGCTATGACGTGGATCTGATTCAGTGTTCAGTGGCGGCCAGGAATCATCATAACTGATGCGTGATCATACATTGCCAACATTTTGGCAACTTCAGATGCTGGTTTGCTGTTATAGCCCACATTGCTCTCAGGGCAATTGAGGTATAAGCATAAGTAGCTACTACGGTCATGCATGCAGGTCATACTCATTTTGTTTCATGCTCATTTTATTTATTTGTTTATTTCAGAAAGAAGCACCTCTATTATCTCTGGTGATCCGCCAGAGTGTGTCTTTATAAAGGAAGAATTGGCGGAGGATTACTTCATTGATATAAAGGAAGAGCCTCTTATTGCTCCCAATGAGCTGGTGAGACTGTTTTATAAATTTCTGTTACTTAGCTTTTGGGATGTAACGTTCATTATTGGCCTGCCTTTGGTGTCATGAAATGGCCAGCCCTTCTTTGTGTATGGGCTTAGATGTACTCATCCTGTCTCTGGCAGATGTGGTACAAAGGGTTCCATAGGATTCTTTGGCCTTTGATCAACTTTCGGGACATCCCCATTTTGTGCAAACATGGCATCCACCTATTATTTTACCTCTGATACAGGTATTCCCTCACGACCGCCACATACTTACCCTCGTGATTTCCTTATCACGGATTTATTTTGTGACCACGTTTTCCACAGCACTAAAGTCTTCAGAACGACACTACAGAAAAAGACCTTATTCTGTCGTGTTTTGAAAGCTGCCGGCCACAGTATAACAACACATTTTTGGCCTTTATTGAGAAATGAATCGAAAGAAATGCATTGCAAAACATTGAGCAAGAAGAAGAAAGTTTTAGTAGTGCGATGAGCCGCTACAAAACCATATACACTGAAATTAAACATCATTAACTTGTATGCTAAGGTTCTGTTTTCATTAGGTAATTGCTGTATATGTATTTGTGTAATTGTATTTCTCCTAATCTTTTAGTTTTGAAATATACAAATAACTCAGTATGTAGCTACCTATATACATATGTAAATTTTATACGTTTGGTCTTTGGAACAAAATGAACTTGGGTTACCAGTTTTTTAACTTACCCTTTCTAACATTCTGTTAGTTGCACTATTAAAAAGTTATTTTCTTTTAAACAATTCAGCTAAGAAACCAGGCAACATTTAACTTGAACTTATAATTTTACTCTTGATTTGGAGAAGGCGCGATATAACGACGGCGATTAATCTTGGAGTGTAGATTGCACGGTCGTGGAGAAATATCTGTAATACATAGTACTATTTTTCCTCTTCCATCCTAACTTGGTATGTCCATGCATGTTGATCCTGTGTGAGAACAAGCTTGTGTTGGGATCCACTTGTCTCTCTATACACTCTTATGTCCCTTGCTCTTTGCAGTTTCCTCTGTTTCCAAAGAGACCTAGACTGGACCGTATTTAATTAAATTATTTGGAGCCTTCCTGATTACCTACTTGTGTAGTTGTTCCCTCATATGCCATACAACATCTGACTCCATAGTTAACCTCTGCCTTCTTTGGCTTTTGTTACTGATATCATCTCTGCCTGGCTTGCTTTACCAAGCCCAAATACAGTACTTTCATCTTTTGAAGTATTCATTTATACTACATTGCTATACAGTATATATAATATCTGCCCTTACCCCTCAGAGGGCATAGGATGAGTCATAGGGTTAGGGGCTAGTTAGGTTCGCCGATCCTATGTTATTGGGAGCAGCATACTCGGGGGGGACCCTGCAAGTTATTGTTTCCAACAGCTAGGTCTTCTGGACATCTGCCTTTCATGCCCCCTTTGCTTCCTTCTGATTCCATACTCCTACTAATCTTGCTTTTGCTGCTCTTCTTTCTCAACTTACTGTTCCCATGGGTGTTGAACTATTGATCCTATGTGGGAACACCTTCGTGCATGGGTTCCCCCTTTCTATCATCCTTTGTCCCTTGTTTCTCCCTCTGTGAGATCGCCGTTGTTTTTTTAAACGGAAGCCTAAACTATTCAATGTTATATGTAATAATTATAACTGAGTACTCTGAGAGTGCATATCTCCACCAAGCAAGGCAACAGTAGCGAAAATTCACATTGCTTCTGAAATCAATCCATAATTTTATTTGTATCAACACCAAAATCTATTACTTTGTGCCTTGTAACAATACAAGAGCTTCAGTAATTTTCTTGTAGATTTGTTCATAATTTTTTGAGTTATGCTGCAAACAAACATGCTGATAATCGTTAGTCAAACTCACAAACGCAACCAACTGGCCAATCAACTCCAAAATTTGATCATTTACGTCCTTCAATGTTACTAACAACTCCTGTAAATTTCACAAAGGTAAAATCATAACTTTTTGAGTTATTGTGCTAACAAGCCTAAAATAATAGTGGCGACAAACATGAACAAGCAAATCATGACAAAAATTTGGTTAATAACTCTACGTGACATACCTAACAAGTCATTGAAATTTCATAAAAATAAATCCATTACTTTTTCAGTTATGATATTAAGAAAAGTTAGGCTGACAAACAAATGGATGAATGAATCTTCACCAAATGTTAATCATCTGTTCCTCCTAACATACCTAAAAATCTCTGTAAATTTCATCCAAATCCGTCAATTTATTGTGTTATCTTGGTGACCGACAGAGAGAGAGAGACATGCAAACAAAAAGACAAACCCAACAAAAATAGTAGCCTCCTTTGCAGAGGCATTAAACCTGACCTTTTTGCTCGCTTACAACTCCATGTGGTCTCGGAAGAACACTAAACAGTAACAACATCTAGTCTATATATTTGATTATTATTCTTATTAAATCACACCAGACTGGCGACGTAGGAACGAAAAAACGCCATGAGGTTAACAAACCCCTACGCAACCAGGACAGCGGGTGGAGAAAACAAAAGAATGAAAAAAAAGAAGATCCGAGATCACAGAATAGCTCTGTGCACAGATCGTTTAAAGCTGCCAATACCAGCACCAGCAAAGACAGAGCCATCAAGACCATTCCAAACATCCACACACAATGGAA
>LQNS02278124.1:3896025-3908463 GCA_001587735.2 Parhyale hawaiensis | reverse complement strand
GTCTATTTTTATAGTAAAAAAAAATTACGAATTTGAAAATCGTTCCTAAGAGCAAAAATAAAGTCAATTTGCGGGTAAAATTTGGCTAGTATGTTCCTAAAATACCTGACCATGTCATCAGAGGCATTACCAATATAGGGAAGTGCAACATAAATTTTACATTTTTCTACTGTGCATACTTATGCATCATTTTCGCACAAAACATTGTTCAAAAAACGGTTCACTAATTTGTCGCACAAAAATACCGGAAAACCATTGCAGGTAAAAAAAAGAACGCAGGAAATCAATTTCTAATGAAGAATCTTGGTACGCAGACGATAATGTGAAAGCTCTATGAAAAAGCGTACGAACTACATTTAGTTTGTAACGAAGAGGACAAAAGCTAAAAAAAACTGCAACCTAACCCAGTAAAATTCGGTTTACGATGTACACTGGAAGTAAACCAGCTGGTTTGAGTGCCTGTAATAAATGTTTTTTATCGCTGCCCTTGTGTTTCTTTTTATTTGGACAACCTATTTGACAACCAACCCGCCCGAAGTCAGTGTTTGTATTTTATTTACGACTGAATGAAACTGAAGGTGGAACTCAGTGACTGCAACGAGAGCGTCTGTTATGATCATTTTTAGAACCTCATAGCAAGAGCAGAATTTCTGGGACAGAAAGAGTTAAGCTGTATTGTTAACTAAATGCTGACTCAATTTGTAATCTAATTTGTGAACACCGTTGTATTTGGATTATGTGGTTCTATCATCCACTACAGGTCATTGTTTTATTGCAGTGTATGCAGGGACTGGAGAGACTCAAACTGAAAGTGTAACTGTAACGCCTCGTGGCGTAAGACTATCACTCGCGGTGGTAAAGGTCATAACAACTTTGTGTTCTCTCTTTAACTGTGTTTCTGGAATAGTTTTATATTGCTAGAATGCATAAATGTTTATGTCATTGTTTTAAATGAGAAAAATTACTATTCTCTTAAAAAGTTGTTTTTAATCATGTCTGAAATGAAATATCACTCTAATAGTGTCCAAAGGGTTCAGGTTGCTGTCATCCTCTCATCCCTTTTATATTTTTGGGGCTCTTTCCACTTTGGGCCCTACTGATCAGTAATTATGCATTGTAGACAACAATCCTTTTGTGCCCATCGGGACCTGTTGGTTTTCTACCATTATTAAATACTATTTCCCTTTGAGGGATGTTCTTAAGTTAATAAGCCATGCGTATTGACAGAAGTGGTGGTTACATGCTTCAGTATACATCGTATCCTTGCCTGCTTGCCTATTTTGTTCTCAAGTGAAGCATCTCACTAATCCATTTTGAGGTATTTGTCCATAAGATCAGTGATGCTTAATTTTTCATATATCTTTAGAAGAGATATCATGTCCGTGAAAATAAATTCCACAACAAGTATGAAACACCTAGAGGCTCGAGAGAATTTGAACTTACGGACTCAGGACAGCGAGGCGCTAACTCTAGATCTTGACCAGCACTAAAAAAAAAGAGCATAAAAGCAGGCTTGCGAGACACAGCATACTGCGGAGCACTGTCTCGCTACAGTGTAGCGTGGATTCAACTTGCGCTTACCATTGTACGCACACTGCGGTAAGCGCCCCAAGTTAAATTCTCGCTATTGTGGAGTGAGGCAGCACTGTGCAGCTCATTGTGTACTGCAGGCCTACTTTTACTCTCTGTTAGCGCTAGTCTTGCTGTTGCGCCTTTCTGTCTTGGGTACCTAGGTTCGACTCCCCTCGATTCTCTATTTTCTCTATCTATTTACTAAAAGTGTAAGTTGTAAGACACTCTCGTAAATAATGTGGGATTAAAAACTATGGCAACTATGCATTGCGATACTCAAAGGACATTCGTGCATATACTGTTAATTTTCAAAATCTAGGTGTAAATCTCATGCAATCTGCAAGGTTTGAGCTGCATTACCTATTGTGTAAAGAAAATATATGTCCTCAGCTAGCTAGTACCTGTGTACAGATTGCTGTGTTATGTTTATTTGCCAACATAATTCTTAGTAAACTCTTGACGGTTCATTGCCGTGTCTTTTATAACCTGTCCAACAGAAGCTTTTCCATGATTTATCAGACTGTCTTTGCAGTACGTGTTATATTTTATATAGCTACATTCTTTTCAAATCAAGTTGTGAATTATTTCAATTTTTACTGTTTTGCTTAATTATATTCTTTTACTTATGAGACTAGCACCTAAGTTTTACTACGTGACGTATGAATATTTCATTAGCTATGGTTTATTACCGCAGGCGGCAGAACTTGAGTTTTGCTAGGGGATGCTTTACTCTCCCCCGGTGCCAAGTGTTTGTGTTGACAAGACCCCTCAGGGGGCATAGGATGGGCCATAGGGTTAGGTTAGTTAGGTTCGCCCATCCTATGTTATCAGGCTCGGTGACCCCAGGGGCTCGTGTAGGTTACCTTAGCCATTAGCTATGCCTTCGGGACGTCTATCTTTCGTGCCCACTTTGCTTCCTTCCATTTTCATGCTCCTACTTGCTCATTCTTTATTCTGATCTTCCTCTTCTTTCCTTGCTGTTACCATGTACATTGATCCTGTGTTAGAGCACCTTCGTGCATGGGGTTCCCCATAGTTCTATCGTCATACTATATGTCCTTTGCTTCTTCCTCTGTTAGATCGCCGTTGTTGTGGAGACGGAGGCTTAAATTACTTAACATAATAATGATTGTGTGAACGAGAAATGACATCATTTGTTTCCGTAGCACGCTTGCATATTATTGTAGTTTCTCTACGGCACACCAGGTGTAAAGAGTAGACATCTGTAGCTCTCAGTTTTGTACCTTTGAAACATTTTATACAATTTCTTGTTTGGTGTGTACCTAACTCTTCAGAGGCAGCTTTGCCTGCTACCTTGGAGAACTTCAACTCAGTTGGCCTCTATTAAATGCCTAGCTCAAACTTTCCCGGAAGAAGAGCCTTGCGAATATGTTTTACAGCCTCGAAGCCCTCTATGAAGGTTTAGAAAACCTGCTCCGTCTGACGATAGGTTTCCTTTCTACCATTATTTGATTTCTGATTACAGCTTACAGGCCTGGTTACACAGTACGAGTGAATGTGCGAGCTGGCCTAGCCAGTTACTGTAGTGCAGCTACTCTTAACGTGTGTCCGCATCAATCGAGTAGCTAACCGTTATGTGCCAAAAGGTTAGCAGCTCGCATCAGAGTAACTACAATTTTTTTTTTGCTTTCACTCACCTCTCACAGGCGAGTCAGCCATTCGCCTGCGAGACTCGGACGTGAACTTGCACGGTATTGCGATGTAACAGAAGCTCGCACGTCTTGGACTACGCCTCGTGCGCACACTTTGCTAAGCGAAGAACCCAATGCGAGGGAACAGGTTCAGTAACTGCTTACTTTCCAGCCAGCAGCGCGCATTAGTGTGACCAGGCGGGTCGAGCTACTGTCATGGGAGTACAGTGGGATAGCTGCTGTCCACTGTCAGGTCAGTTACTCGCGCTGTGTAACCAGGCCTTTGGTCTCAAATTGAACTCTTCCTCGAACTCTTATGTAATTCACTGAATACAAGGAATCTAAAGGAAATTGTCAAGAACTCTCATCTTCGGCCTTCATTTCGTTGCGGCAACATAGAATTCCTTTCCACTATCCTTCGAGGTAGTATCTTCTGAGCGAGATTACTGAATCCAGGGTCTCTCTGCCTGCCCCCAGAACATTAAGTCAAGGCTGGAACCGAAAAGCCCTTCGCTCAACAGAGGCTTGAGGTCAGTTGTCTTCAAGTAATTCACGCTCCTGTGTAGTGTCAGAAGGGCAACCCGGGCTAGCAGCCTATGTATAGGAAAAATCCCTCAAGTTTGTACCGAATAAAGGAAGTAAATCATACAGCAGTAGCTACGAGCTCCCCACAAGCTCTTCAGTCAAGCCAACCGCTCCTCGTTGCTATTTTTCACGTCCTTATAGCCCGAACGAAGTAAAGGCAGGCTGGGATTTCAGAGCAAGCATTTTTCGTTAGAGAGCCTTCATCCCTTGTCGAGGCTATCTACGCCCTGAACCATCAGGCTGCCAGGGAGAACTAGTGGACATCTATAATCTCATCCAGTACGACATAAATGTTATTAAATGCCCCCGTTCCTCCGAGACTCTGTTTCTTTGTGCCTGACTGGCTACTCACCGCAGGGCATCAGTTTAAAAGGTACCTGTGCAAGTTTCCAATTGGAGTTGCTCTTTGTACATTACTCCTTATCATTTCGCTATCTGGAGGAAAGGAAAATAAAGTCAGCGGTACCTCACTGCAGAATAGGCGTTTTTGAAGTATGACAGCCTTTCGGAAGGATATTTGAGAGTTTCCTGCTACGGCCTTTTGTTACCCTCTAGCAGGAGACCCTAAGGAGGAATCTTTGCTCAAGTCCTCTGAAGAGGGGGAGTCTATCACTCCCTAATATAGCATCTACGAGGAAAAATTTTTCCTCCCATCAACTGAGAGAAAGTGATGGTAACTTGACCCATTTTATCTGTTCTGGTTAAGCCATAAGCGGTAGGATCTACTGGAGAGGTGGTCTTGCAGGGAGATCTCCAAAGTCCAAGACTTCGTCGTTCTTTTGACGAAACTCTCAAATAAGTGCCTCGCCAACAGAGACTAGTATGTTAGGAGCAAATCCGTGTTCCTAATGAAAGGAACTAGACTGGCCCAGTCCTTCCCATTGCTGCCTGAAATTATTATTAGAGGGAAGATTACTGGAGTTTGACTGTAGTCCATTGAGATCCAAATTTCTTTTCACTGCTAGCCGGAAGCCTCCTTTCAACTGAGAGTATAACTCCACTTAACGCACCGAGAACGTCTCAGCCCGATGAATAAGGAACAAGATATAGGTCTATGGTCTCACCCCCGACCTGTCCCTTACTTGGCTCAAGTGCCAGAAGCATGTCTCTCGTCAAGAAAAAAATTTCGTAGTAAGGATCTTTGGATGTTGGACTCGCAATAAAGACTTACAATTCAGCTATAATTCACTTGCCAGGCTCTCTGTACGCACCAGACCTGTAGACTTTCTCACCAGAATGAGTCCCAAATTACTATAGCAAATATAGTTTCTGCTATATGCTCAAGCTACCTACTTCATTTTCTGAAACTTGTTTCTCTTTGAAAAGTAGCTAGATACCTACTTTTTCTTATCTTGCTTTGGAACGTGGTTGATGAGAAACTCAATCGTGGGTGGAGTTTTTGTTCCTGTCGTGCACAATCCATTTCATTATATTCTCGTAAGCTGAATTTCACTGTAACAGTTGAAACTTCACTCTGAGCAGACGATAAAATATTTTCAATTCTTTTCACCACGAAATTTTTATCCTGATGATTCTACTTCTGTTTTCCAGAATATAGTTGGAACTGAGTATCTCCAGTACTTTCTTTTGAACTATATTTTCTTGGTGCAACTTTACTTTCAAGCATTTTAATCGAATATTCGCGCTTCTACTTACAAGAGAAAATTTTGCTCTTCCAACCTTATGATGGCACAAGTTTAGTTGATTTATGGAAGATCAAGTCTACCGGTATAGACATGTTTGTAGTCTATTTGTATATTTTGTAACAGAACCTATACCAGAAGCAAGAACAATAATAAAAAATATTAGAAAATTATCATTTTGACTGTTGTGTTCTCTAGTACAGTACTACTTACATACAAATGATGGCAATATCTCAAGTGGGCCCTTTAAATGGTTGACTCCTAAGAATGATTTTGCTCTGTTCTTCTCCTTGTTTTCCAGCCTGCAGTGTCTGTGAATATTGATCCAGTGTGCAAGCACCCTCACGTTAGGTTCTAGCTACTTATCCGATATAATCTATGTTCGATCC
The DNA here is from genome assembly GCA_001587735.2 of Parhyale hawaiensis. Lineage (NCBI taxonomy): Eukaryota > Metazoa > Arthropoda > Malacostraca > Amphipoda > Hyalidae > Parhyale > Parhyale hawaiensis. The sequence goes on along the minus strand of LQNS02278124.1, from coordinate 3,902,622 downwards.
TCATCTCTTGAAGCCCGTTTTATCTAGGAGGTCCGAACTAATGAATGTGTAACCTAACTGAACCCTAGGATTGATAGCTTGAAATAAAGTTTCACTGATCGCTCACCCCAACTCAGAAATCTACATTGGATTACATATTAACGCTTTTCTCCAAAGAAATACAATGCTGCCCAGTGTACTACTGATAGTTGAACCAATGGCCTCAGATGCAGCAATATCCAATGACATTAGCATTCATGCAACAATTCCATTTACTGATACAGTTTTCAGTGAACTGTTAATTTTGAACTAGGTACAAATTTTTGAAATTTTCAGACTCAGAAGACTTGACCTCTCTGGCTGGAGAATGAACACTGTACCTAGAGAGAGTGAGCCAACAGGTTATGGGAGGTGTCGCTGGCAAGATTATGGACTGGGCATTCCAATCTCATGCATTCGTATTTTTATACGCGTGACAATCCTCCCCAATGTGACTACTGCCCTGCTCCACTCACAATTAAACATATTCTTCTGCAATGTCCCCATTACGACCCATAAAGACGCGCCCACTTTGGTGCTGGCAATCTCACTCTCTCTTCTATCTTAGCAGATGGAAAATCAGCCTTCCAAGGCGCATTACATCTCTTTATGAATATCATAAACCTCTTCTATTCTCTATAAGATCTACTCTCACCAGGATCACCTAAATATAACATAAACATTACATGAGATGAAAGGAGCAAGTCACACGTCCAAACACAAAACCAGAAAGGAAATATATGTATAATATAGCTACTATGAGAAACCTTTCCCCCTTAATTCGGGCAACTTATCCTAATTGAAGAGAATTTATTTCGCTGCTGTATCGTGCTCCTTTTGGTTACGTCGGGAAAACCCATAATATAATAATAACCCAGAGAGAGTGCACTACTATAACTATTTTGAAGTTTTTATAACATAGAATCGCACTGCAAGCACTAGCACATGTTGGCCTTGCTGAGCAACACTGCGTTTATCAGATCATACTGCTCTGGGTGTGGTGGTTATGTATAGAATATGAGAATGATGAAAAATTAACTGTAGAGAATAGAATCATGTGGAAGGTTGAAAAGTTTACTATTTTGTGTTTGTGCAAGTGCCAGAACCCTCTTTCACCGTTTCAGGCAAGTGATGAGTGCTACTGGAATATTGATTCAATTTATTGAAAAGTACTTTGTCTTAAATATTTCAAAAGTTTTTCATTATTAAGCTACATATCACCATGAATAGTAAAAAAGAAACTCCGGATGAAGAACTCCACTTTAAAGGTAACTGAATAGCGTACCTAATAAGATTGCTTCATATATTCTTCCATTTCGGCTCTCTTAATTTTCTACAGTTCTTTGTGCATGCCCCACTTGGTCGGACGTATCAGGTTTAACAGTCTTCATGTGCATATTGGGCTCACTATGACGGGAATAGTAGCTAGCCATTCTGTGTATGTTTGGGGTTAGGCTAGACTTAGTAGTCAACACAATTATGCTATAGATATATGTTGGATTGGAACTGGTGTTGGAGTAGAAGTTAGCAATCTGTAGGTGTGGCTGACAAGGATGTTGTAGCAGTCTGTCTGTATATCTCAAAGTTTTGGATCAACTAGAGTTTTTCTTTTTTACTCGAAAGTTTGTCCAACCCGGAGTTCTATGGATTTGTAGTTAAGCTGCTTTGGCTAACGATTATTAGGAGTATATCCAGTTCTTTTATTACTAACGGGGTGAGGCGAGCATAAGTGTTATTGGGAAGAGATCTAAAAGGCGAATGAACCAAGGTGTGTGTAGGGGCCAGCAGCTCCCCAGCCTCAACGTTTTAATCTTGGCTCCACCACTTCACACAGTCAACGATTAGCCTCACACCCGTCAAGTGTACAGGAGCTGACATTCGGCTCCTCCAACAACCTTGGTTCATTCGCTTTTTAGATCTTCTCAATAACACCTATGCTCCTCTCACCCTATTAGTAGCTAATAAAGTAAAAAAAAAATTTTATTCATAGGTTTAGATTCAAATTCAGTTTTTATTTTTCAGATATCCCTTTGATTGGGATTCTTTCTTTAAAACTCATGCGTGGACTTCTGACGTGCCATAGCATTGAGCATGTTAGGCCTATGATTCTATTATTATTGGTAGCTACTCTCAGATCATGGCATAGATTACCTCAGCGTTGGTTAATAAGTCATTTTTCTTGTTCTACTATTAGCTTATGTTTTTATCACTATAAATTCATGTATAGATACCTAAATTAATAAAAATTCACAAAATATATGTTTCAAGTCAACTGCCCTTCACTGGAGTGTGAGCATATGACATCAGCTGCACTCAAGTCCATGCTAATGAAACCATTTTGTTATCTGACTTTATTCATTCTGATTAAATATTCTAACCCGCTTTGAAAGCTCTTGGTACAGCTGTAGTTGATAGAGCTACCTTAAGCCAATATAATTTGAGCTACGCTTTAACCAATATAATTTGAGCTATGCCTTAACCAATATAATTTGAGCATGTTCATGATTTTTAGGTGAATCTTCTTCAAGCAGTCCTGAGTGCGTTCATACAAAGGAAGAACTGCCTGATTCTCCTGATGTTCTAATAAAAGAGGAGCCTCTTGCTTTTGCAGCAAATGAGCAGGTAAGATTCCCACATCTCTTTCACGGCGTATCGCTCTGCCTGTTTTGAGGGACATGGTGTAATGTTGGCTAAGTTTCGGTTTTATGTATGGTAGTGCGCGCTGTTTTTTTTTATATTAGGGTGCAAGGCCCAGGAACACCTTCTAGTTCTTTAATACTACAAATTTTTCAGTATCAGTCATGTCTGTTTGAATCCTAATATTACTAGATTTTTATGACCTTCCTGTTTCGGTTTTATGTATGGTAGTGCGCGCTGTTTTTTTTTCCTTTCCGGAATCGGGGCGTAGTTAGTTCTTGCAATTTAAATAGAGGAATTATCAAATAAATTCACAATCCTACCTTGGCCCATTCATTTTTTTCATCCATTTTGTTGTGCTTTATGAAACAAACGGCGTACTCAGATTCCCCTTTATAGTCGAAGTCGGGCCTTGAGCCTTTCTATTTTTTTTACCATAGTAAAGTTATAACTGCGAAATTTGCTAAACAAAAACTCATAGGTAGCTACTAGGTCGAGTATGAAATTTTTCATCAAGATGATGCAAAAAGCATATAGATTGTAATGTCAGAAGGATCTGAGCTTTCAAAGATATTGCTGCCTGTGTGGTTTATTTAAATTTGAATGGGTTGATTGTCTGTACTTTAATACCTTTGGAAAGTAGGCTAACCTGTTCCAAGCGTTCTATAATGAACATCAGAAAAACTGCTACGTCTGTCTGGTTGTTGTGTTATGTGAACCCTATAATACCAACCCCTTCATAGAAGACATTGAAACTCTGCTATGCCTACGAGAAACAGAAGTTTTACAAGGTCCGTGTATTGTTGATGTTTGAGCTATTGTCTTTCATGTCGGACACTATGGTCATCTTTGATAGATAAAAAAGTCTGTTATTGAAGGTCTTCAGGTAGCTAACTACTTGAACTTACTGGTATGTTCAGAGATTGAAACATTTAGTAACTGGTACACCCTGCATTTCGTTGAATATGAAGAACATTACTAAGTTGTCTTCCCGTGCAGGTGAGCCAGGCAGCTTCCCACAATTGGGCAAAATCGGTGGGACCTGAAAGTCAAAGAAGCGACAAAAGTCTCAGTGCTGAGGGCAGTGGGGCAGCAGCCGCAACCGAAGTATCCCGGGACTTGCAGAGCGCAAGTTCCCCTTTTTCATTGATTGTTAAAGACGAACCGTTTCTTGGTGACACAACCGAACTTTCCGAGAGCGTCTGGTTGCCAAAGTATGAGAATGAAGAAATGGATACTCTTAAGGATGAATTAGATGATGAACTATGCGAGGACGGTGAATCAAAACATATTTTGCTGCAAAATCTAAACAGTGACGATGAACGGTGCGATTCTCCTGAAAAATGTAATGCTGATATTACTATATCGGCAGACTTGGAGCAAAAGCGCTTTGAGTGTTGGGTGTGTGCGTACATCGGTTCTGATGGGAATGATCTGCATTCTCACTTTAACAACAATCACCTCAAACAAACGCCTTTCAAGTGTAAAAGCTGTAGCTATACAACTGCCAATAAGAAGGCGCTCGTGACGCATTTCAAATATTTGCATCTAAATCACCGACCGTTCAAGTGTTCCGAGTGTGATCGTAGTTTCTTCAGTCAGGCTAAACTTAGAAGACATGTTAACCAGGTACACAAAGGAGAGAAAAATTATCATTGCACCCATTGTAATTATTCAAGCTTCGAAAAACATAAATTGGACAAACATATTACTTCCTTCCATCTTAGTGTGCCTCGTGCATACAAATGTACAGAATGTAACCGTGCATTCCACGAGCAAAGCACTTTGAGGAAACATTGTCTAAGGATTCATGCTGCTCAGAAGACGCACAACTGCAGCTTATGTGATTTTTCTGCGTTTACTAATTATGAGTTGAAAGATCATTTTACAAGAAGGCATGTTGGAGTAAAGCGGCACAAGTGCAGTTTGTGCGATTATGCTGGAGTGACTAAGGCAGATGTACGTATTCACATATCGGGCGTACACTCCGCTGACAAGAAGCACAAGTGCAGTCTATGTGACTATGCTACGTCCTTAAAATCTGATCTAACTAAACATAGAGCCAGGGTACACATTGGCCAGAAAAATCATAAGTGTGATCTGTGTGACTTTAGAACGTTCGATAAGAAGACCTTAAAGGAACACTTTGCTAGACTTCATTCTGGTGTGAAAAACCACAAGTGCAGTATGTGTGACTATGCAGGAGCCGTAGCGGCAGATTTACTAATACATATGGGTAGAGTACACTCTGCATCTGGAGAAAATGCTTCTAAATCTAACAATCATAAATGTAGCAGGTGTGACTATTGTGCATTTACTAAATCGGATTTAAATAAGCATTTTGCTAGGGTACATTCTGGTGAGAAAAGTAACAAGTGCAGCGAGTGTGATTATTCAGCGTTCACCAAGTATCAATTAAGTGCACATTTCGCGAAAAAGCATTCTGGTGAGAAAAATTACAAGTGCGACCAATGTGATTATGTGACTTCCACCAAGTACTCACTGAATAGACACATTTCTTCAGTGCATGGTACTGGAATGAAACATCAGTGCAGTTCGTGCGACTATTCTACTGTCTACATGCCCTACTTGAAACAACACTTGAAAAGAGTTCATTCTGCCGAGACTTAATTTGTGAATTCGTCAGGTTTGGGGTAGTACTTTCCCGTATTACTTCATGATTCACTATGCTCCTCAACAGATACGGTATGTCATTTGTTTTTATGCTTGATGTACTTTGAGTTTATCGAGAAACTAGGCGCGGCAAAAATGAATTATACTTCCCTAGTTACTATCCTAAGCATGGAATTTCATGTATCTTGATTGCAAATTCACGTAGACATTAAGCCATGCACATTCTTCACTGCTGGCAAACCTTGATACGTAGCTGTGTATTATGTGTTGCCGCTTTGCAAAGTTATTGAATGCAACAAAAAAATTATTGCGCTGATGCACTGTAATCATCTTTTTTTGTATCCACTGATAGGGGCGTAGGGTAGACTATGGGGCTATGGTGATGAAGACCCAGTACTGGTCACTAGGTTATTGGGACATTCTTTCTTCAAGCCCACTTTGCTTCCATCCATATTCTTACCGATGATGTTCTGCTCTGTTAATCCTTTCTTCTCCTACTTGCTGTTCTTAACCAAGGGATGGGAGCTGAGGCTTCCAATCACATTTGAAGTAGACTAGCTACTGAGCATATTGTTCTGGCAGATTATGTGCCATAGTTTCCTTTTGTTCATCGAAGCAGGTGCATCAAATATCCCGTTCCTCTCCATCAATTTGTCTCATCTTGTTCCGCTGTACAGAATGTACTATACATTACCCTAGTAGCTAGTCTTTATTCCTCAACACTGTAGAAATCCTGCAGGTGGGACATGAAATCTATTTCTATGTAACTAAAAAGCAGCGAGCAGATGCATAAAAAAAAAAAAAATTTATTATCCTGTGAATTGTAAATTTTTATTGCATAATATCTAGAAATCCATTAATTTCTATCATATTATTTTGATCAATGAGAGGCTGTTTGCATATCTTCGTTCCCGCAAATTGAGAGCTGTTTTTGTAACCCACTGGATTTGGAAGTGGCGGCCTGGCGGGGACCATGTCATCAGCATAACTGAGCGCATTTACTGCACCCTACGAGAGCTATGTTCAGTTGGGTGTGGATACTATCAGTGAAGTTGAAAAAAAAAATTAGGAGAGTTAGCCTCATTGTCATATGCCGTTAGTTTTACCAACTTGTGACATTGACGCTCCCCATGTCACTAAGCATTTCTTAGTTTAAAACCAATAGAAAGGAGTCTTTGTTTCTCAAGTATATCTATCTATCTATCTATCTATATTATACTAAAAGTCTGTGAACCGGTCTTGCTTGTGTCTTGCTTGTGTCTTGCTTGTGATCTTGCTTGTGTCTTGCTTGTGATCTTGTTTGACACA